>CAKNYM010045835.1:19791-30803 GCA_932195095.1 Andricus curvator | reverse complement strand
ACCCCTGTGACTGGTCACAAAAATAATGTAAGGTAACAGCCCTACCCTTTTTCCAACGCCTCGTGGGGGCATACGTAAGGAAAGCGAGGTTATGTCCATCTAACAGAACCGGCAGGACAGAAAAATAAATTTCTATAATTCATATTTTTAAACAAGTAAGTTATTTATTAATTATAGATAGAAGAATATCTCGAGATCTAATTGCGAGATATCAAATTAAAAGTGCTTGAGCCGTTTTTCTCGTAAAAAAATCCCATATCGGAATGAACTTTAAGAAATTATATACATTTGAAAAAAGTTTGAAAAATCGATATATCTCGTAAACTATTCGAGATATCGATTTAAAACTTTCAGATTCGTGTTTCTCACCAAAAATCCTATAGGAATCCGCTTTAAAACTTTGTCGCCACGGATATCGTAATCTTGCCCTTCTCATTAGAATGAGAATGTAAAACGAAAAAGAGAAAAAGATAGGCTACTTGGCTAGACCATTACAGACTTGGCGTCCTACCTTGGTTAAGCTGTGGAGCGAGGTCTCGTCTGCGTGTTGACACGGATAGTTAACAAGTCTAAGACAGGCTCGGTCATCTCTGTACAGTGAAATGGCGAATTCTTAGGACTATGGCGCGGGGACAGAGAGGTATTGAGGGGTGCGATATTATTTCTCTGGCCCATCGAAGATGGCGCTAACTTTCAACGCCAACGGGTGGAGCGATGTAAAATCGCGTGCGCGGCAAATTTTTTGTTGTCGCTGGCGGCTGTGATTTTGTTGGTTATGTAGTTCTGTACTGCAGTCCTTCAAATAAAGGCAAAATTAAGTGAATGAGAAACGTAAAATATAAAATAAATGGAATATCGCCATTTATTTCCCACAGAGTTGACCGAGCCTGGTCTAAGAGAGCGACTCTCGTGCTTACCGGCGTATTAATGGAACGCAAGGGATCACATGATTCGGGGGAAGGGCTGGCGCGCGCGAACTTAGTTTCTATAATTCGCAACGGTCGGGAGAAAGACAGTCGATGAGGTCCGTTTTCGATTCATCCATCTTATCGTCCTTCCTTCTCTTCTCCAGTTCTTATCAGCCGCCGCTGTGGGAGATGCGAGAATCTTCCATTCTTGCTTTCAGGGCCGACTGTATCCTGGTGTCGAGGTGGAGAACGAGAAGCCCTCTTCTCCTTACTGCAGGTACGGAATGGGCTCGTCGAGGCTCCTGATAAAGAGAAAACACTAAAAAATGGCATAAAAGCCGAGAACGTCTGTTCACAATAGAAAAATTAATAAAGATAATAATTTAGAGGCGAAATTACCTAGTCCTGTGCAGAATTTGGGTGGTATCTTCCTCGGTCAATCTTCACCAGGAACGTGCCTTGGATCTCAGATGACCATCAATAAATCTTTGCTGTCCCTTCTATCCTTCATTGGCAGAACTGTTTATCCTGCCATGGATGTCAAAAGGGGTTGCCGATAATAAGATTAGTCCATTCTATCCTCGGGGTAGTTTCCTCTATCCTACCCTGGATGTCAGAAGGATCAGTGATACTAAATCCAGGAATTTATGTGGGGATCGTGGATGCGAAGATCTGACGAAGGTGAGACGGTGGTGGATCTTGATCGATCGTAGGTGGTAGGAATCTTCATGACTTTCGCTCTAGACCGCGGAATTAAGAAATTACATAACAAAAATTAGAAGAGCCCTATTCCCTTAAAATTAACATAACCATCGGAACGATAAAACAAAATAATAGAACCGAACATAAAATAAGACATAAAATGAAACATAACAAATAAAGAAAAATATAACAAAATAGAGGAGTGGCGAATTTTCTTTCTCTCCATGTGAACACGAGAACTTTTTATTCATGATAGTTTATATGAAATAGAATTTGTGAGTTGCAGAAAATCTGCAACGTCACAAGTTTCAACTGATTAGTTGAATTTTCAACTAAACAACGATACATTTTCAACCAAAGAGATAAATTTTCAAAAAAAAAAATATAAATCTTGAACAAACAAAATTTTTACAAAGGAGTTCAACTTTCAAGCAAGTACCCAGATAGCACAAAAAACTCCATGAAGATTTCCTGAAACTTACAATGTAAGGTTGGGAATAATGCATTAAAAGGTTAGGGCAAGTTTCGGTCAATAAAGAAAATGTCCGCTTGTGAGGGAATGTTGCATGGCAAGTTTCAGAACAGTTTGGAAGATTTATTTAACTTAATTCGGTGCCCAGTAGTTTTCTATGGGGCCTATGGCTGCGCAGTAGTTTTTTTGACGCTCCTAGGATACAACCAGACACACGTATCATGATTATTTCCCATATTTATAAAAAAAAAATATATAAAAAAAAATGAAAATTTTAATTCTTTTTGGTTTTTCATTTTTGCAAAATATGAGAAATAATCATGTTATATTTATCTGGTGATATGCTAGGAGGGTTTAAAAAACTACTGCGCAGCCGTAGGTCCCATAGAAAACTACTGCGCATCGAATGAATCTTCCAAACTGTCCTGAAACTTGCCGTGCAACTTCCCTCACAAGCGGACATTTTCTTGATTGACCGAACCTTGCCTTAAACTTTCAATGCAATATTCCCACCTTACAATGCAAGTTTCGGGAACTCTTCACGGAATTTTTTTTGCTATCTGGGTAGTTAAATTTTTTACTAAAAAGATTAATTTTTAACCAAGAAGATTAATATTTTCTACCAGAAGAGATGAATTTTCAACAAAATATATGAATTTGCAGTCAAATAGTTCAATTGTTAATTAAAATGATAAATTTTCAAACAGAAAAATGAATTTTTGACAAAGTATTTCAACTTTTAACCAAGTACAGTAAACTTCCTTTTATTCTACTGCCCTTGAAACGAACACGTTCGGTTATTCTAGGGCTGGAGGGGCCCCCACCTCTACCGCGAGTAGACAGGTTCTTTTTATCAAGCGACGTTCATTGGCTGCCCCGTTCTTGTATCGATGCGCTTGCTCTAAGAAACTTTTTCAACTGCGCGTGTGCCGAAAACCGCGGTCGATTTGAAATCAATAAATACCATCAATAATAATATACCGATAAATACACCCGACATTCCTAGAACTGCTGGTCCACGCAGTTTCTCAGCTCAAGGGGCGAGAGACAGTTGCGACTCTCGCCTCAGAAGGGCCGCTGTATGCGCGAATACTCAGTCCAGTATATTGCGCAATAAGATGCATTCCAAGTGGAAACAGTTCAGACGGTCCCGACTTATTGCGCAGTTGATAAAATCGCGATCCCTTAGCATGTCAGTGTTTTTCAAGTGTCTTTCTAGTGTTTTTGTTGAAGTACCACAATTTGCCAACTAAAACTCAATATAATAGAATCAAAAAGCGACTCAAATATTTCGCGGACTAGACTAGTGAGTGTTGTGGCATGACATCAGGTCATGGAAGGATGAGTGGAAATGTGAGGAAGGTTCCCTGGCGGACCCAACGAACGGAGCGGATACGCTACAGCGTATCCTCACACTATCCAAATCGTGTCCTCTCCGTATCATGCAAGAAAAACTCATTAAAAAAGTCACGGACTAATCGCAATAGTTTTTCTTGCGACATTAAAAACTTTAAAAAAATATAATACTTATCGATAACGTGGGCTGAAGGCGACTTCAAACGCATCGTCGACGGATAACGCCTATTAACTGCTACTGAACGACGATGCGTTTGAAGTCACCTTCAGCGCACGTCACCGATAAGTATTATATTTTTTTTAAGTTTTTAATGTTGCAAGAAAAACTATTGCGATTACTCTGTGACCTTTTAACTCAAAATTTCACGTAGAATCCGAATTTCAACAAGTGAAATGTTAATTTTTCTTTTTTAATGAGTTTTTCTTGCATGATACGGAGAAGATACGATGTGGATACTATAAGGATACGCTGCAGCGTATCCGTTCCGTTCGTTTGGTCCGCCAGAGTTAGCAGCATAGGAGTGACATAGGAGTGCAGACAATTTTTTGGAGAAAGTTTTCTAAACGTTAAAGTAAGTTATAAAGGTCTGAATATTAATAGTTTTCAAGTGTATAATGCTAAAATAGGTGAAAATGTCAGCCGTCAGGAAGATTAGGACATGGGACTGCAACTGCATACGACTTTTTGTAGAAAATATTCTCAAAGTAAAGGTAAGTGATAACGGTCTGACTAGTATTATTTCTCAAGTGTAAAATATATTTTCTCAGTCATTTCCCATTCTTTTGTCCATTGACGCACTTTCAGTGTCACGAAATACAATCAACTGTCCGAAATTTGTGGTTAGTGGGACTCTAACCTCAAATTTCTGAAAGTTGCTTGTATTTCATGACACTGAAAGGTCGTGAATCGACAAAAGAATGGAACATGGCTGAGAAAATCCATTCCACACTTGAGAAATATTACTATTTGTACATTTATGACTTTTTCGTTTAGAATATTTTCTCGAAAAAGTTGTCTGAATTCACATGACGGCATGTCAAACTATTTAATTCAAGCTTCCCGCTCTTCGGGCCTCTTTTTTTTTAATTCGTCACCCACTGATGCGGGCGTGGCCGTACAGGGACCGTGATGGGAGATGACGAAACTGCGCAAATTAGAATAAGCATGTATAGGGGATGTAGAATAGGTGAACTGCAGAATAAGCGAACTGTAGAATAAAAGGAAGCTGACTGTAGCAGTTAAATTTACATCGCAAAAATATAAATATTCAACAAAAAAGTTCATTTTTAACCCAATAGTTCAATTTTCTACAAAACAGTCGAATTTTCTACCCGCAAAAATATGAATTTTCAACAAAAAAGTTTATTTCCAACCGATTACTTCAATTTTCTGCGAATACAGTTGAATTTTCAACTAAGAATAAATCAATTCCCAACCAAATGATAAGATTTTTATTTTTTACCCAAAAAATCTAAATTTCCAAAGCTTTTTCTTGAATTCCAACTGTTAAATAAATTTTTGAAAGTTCCATTTTAAATTTTCTTCAATTATTGCCTATAGTTGAATGTTGTATTAAAAACAAATGATAAAAATGTTATATTCACATAATTTTTCATGACAATTCAATAAATTTGGAAAAAATGTTTAAACCGGGAATTTTTCTTACGGATAAAAGTGGTGACATTTATTTTGTATATTTTAAAATATTTTGTTGAGTATATTGTAAACATTTTAGACTAAAACATGAAAAATTCACAAAGCTACAGCACATAGTCGAGAGCGCTTCGTAGTTGCGCGCTGTAAGCCGCACAACACTAGCAAACGGTCGGAAGGCAACGTCTGACGCTTCTAAAATAGCCAGATCGAGTCGTAGGGCAGAAAAATTTGCTGAAAATGATGCCTATGAGGAAACGGAAGGTTTGCTGTATGCACCAGGCATAGCCGATTAGTGTAGGAGTTTTCTAAAAAAAATCTGTTATTAAAGCTAAACGCGTTTTTCTCAAAACAACGTTTTTTCGGTCGGCCCGGGTAATTAAAAATATTCTATTGAACCGATCAGGCTGAAATTTTAACACGTCGTTCTACACATCAGTGGCTATGGCGGAAGCTAGGATTTTTTCACGTTCATTATTTTCTGATTTATAGCCCGATTTCCGAGAAAAAAAATGTAAATTTTTTTAAGAAGTCCGCCATTTTGTTATTTTTCACTCAAAATGAACAATCCTAGTTCGGGCCAGAATTACAAGCCTACAGAACAATAATCAATTTGATTTTTTTGATTTGGATGTCCTGAAGTGGCGCAATCACCCGGGCCAGCCATATACCTTTTTTGAGATGCTCACCTTGTCCGTAAAAAAAAACTAAAAAAATATTGTAAAAAAAAAAATATTTGTGTACAGTTTTAGATGTCAATAATAACATAAAAAATATGAAATGATCGCATTTAATTTTATTTTTTTTTTAAATCGCGAAAACAGCTTTAAAAAAAGTGTCAGTTACCAGACTACCCCCTTAATTTGTACAAATAAAGTTTGTGCAATTGATACTTTACCATTTTGAATGTTTCATTTTAATATGATATTTATTTTGAAACCGTTTAAAAAAATTTATTGAAATTAGAAGATTTCCATTTTAAAACGTGTTCATCATTAAACGATTGAACAATGAGTTTTTGAATGGCAAATTTTTTAAGCTTTAATTTGGAAGATTTGGAAACTTGAAAATTCAGAAGATTTTAATTTTGGCTGCTTTTGTTTGTTGTTTAATTTTAAATACTTTAAATGAAGAAATCTTCAGCTTTAACAGTTCGAACTTTTGCATTTCAACTTGAATTCGAGCTTGAATTTCAATGCCCGAGAACAATTTTTGTGAACTGGGAAATAACCGGAAAATTACAAAGAATCTTTTCGTTGATGAAAGTGGCCAACTCTGATTATTATAAGCGTATTTTTAAATTTTTTCTTTAATTTAATTTAAATTTTCAAAACTAAAAAGCTGGAATTGAGATTATTATTTGCCAATCAGTCGTTTGTTAAGTCGAACTTGTCAATTTCAATATTGCGCTTTACAATTCATATCCTTATTATAAGTTTAAAATATTATGATATATTTGATACTGTTTAATTTATTTTGTCTTATTAAAGATAAATTAATATTTTTGTTTAAGTTAATTGAAAACCTGAACTAACCCAGCGGACACTGTTATATAACTGTGATGTAACAGTTCTAGAACGGAAAAGAACAGGTTCTGTAATAGGTTAAGAACATACTTAGACCATGGTCCGAGTAATGTCGTCCCCAAATGGATGTAGCAGTTCTATAACGCTGTTACAGAACCATGTTCTGTCAGAGATCTGTAAAAATTCTGGAACAGCGTTATATGTAAAAAAATATATTTAGAACAATTTAGGAACAGTGTTACAAAATAACCATGTTCTGTAATAGTGGCGTAACACATATGTAACAGTGTTACGATGTAAATTTGTTCTGTAATCGTTCTGTAACAATTCTGGAACAGCGTTATATGTGAAAAAGTATTTTCAGAACAATTTAGGAACAGGGTTACAGAGGAACATTGTTCTGTAATAACGCCGTAATACATATGTAACAGTATTGCGATGTAAATTTGTTCTGTAACAATTCTGGAACAGCGTTATATTACAAAAAGTATTTTTGAAACAATTTAGGAACAGGGTTACAAAGGAACATTGTTCTGTAATAGTGCCGTAACACATATGTGACAGTGTTACGATGTAAATTTGTCTTGTAATCGTTCTGTAACAATTCTGGAACAGCGTTATATTTCTAAAAGGATTTTTAGAACAATTTAGGAACAGGGTTACAGAGTAACATTGTTCTGTAATAATGCCGTAACACATATGTAACAGTGTTACGATGTAAATTTGTTCTGTCATCGTTCTGTAACAATTCCATAACAGTGTTACAAGGATATGTAACAAAAAAATGTTTTTTGAATTATTTCTGCACTTAGTTTATATTTTAAATAACACAATTTCACGCACGGTCCTCTATACATATAATCACACGCTTAAAACCGTCAAAAATCGCACTCGCTGGGGATTCGAACCCTACCTAAACTACCTAACTCGAATGTACCTAGCCGATGCCTTAGCCAATTGCGCTATCGTACAGCTTGAACGTTCATGACAAAATCTCAGCCATGCTTTTTCGCTGAAAAAGCCAGGGTAATCTCAGGAATATATGGGACATTCTTTTACAAATCGTACAGATTTGGACGAAAATTGACCGACCCATTTTTGATTGAGCTTATACTTTTTTTACGGGTTCATTATCGAAAAAGAGAAGATACGTATTTGAGGATTTTTTTGTTTCGCAATTTTTTGGGAAACAGGAAGGGTTGAAAAATTCAGAATTTGAGTGAAGACTATTTTTTTAAAAATGCATGACTCCTGTTGTATTTGAGCTAGAGACCTTTTTTTTTTAATTTGAAAGGTAAAAAAACGAGCTTTAATAAAAAGATCATCTCGAAAATACTATTAACAAATTAAAATTGTTATAAACAATTAAAAATTTTAAATCGATTTTTTACTAGTTTGACCCCCATGAATTAAGTTCTTAGTATTTTTATCGTATTCTACGTCAAATTTTCGATCGAAAACGATTTTTTCCAGAATGGTGAAATTATTATTACTATCGGAAAAAATTTAATGTATCTAGCGCTGTCGAGCGCGGTACCTCACACCGGCGCGCGGACCACATTGCACGGCCGATTTACTACTTTGATATCGTTTTTCTCTTAAATATGAATGATTATTATATATTTCCAATTAAATAATCTTATTTCTTAGGCAAGATAACTTTATTAAAAATTCAAGAAATAAATAAATAATAAGAAGTAAAAGAAAAACATCAGTATTGAAAATGTAGATTACTTTATTAGGATTTCGATACGTTATGCTTATTTTGCTTAATTATGCTTAGTTACGCTTATTTTAAAATATACATAGAAATCGAATTTAAATTAAAATCAAACGGCAGATAAGGAGTCTTTAGAATAAGATTTATGATAAGGAAAATCGTTCTTCCCACGGTGTGTCTGAGAAATAATTAGAAAATACCTACAGAGTAAGTAAAGGAAATGGTCATTTCCAAGGCATTATCTGCGAAATTGTAAACCCGAGAGCTTCGAGCCAAGAAATCCTTAAACCGTGTAAACTTCCAAACCCAAACGTTCTCAGGTAATGAAGATGATTTAGAAGTCCTACAAATAGAAAACGGTCTCTACTTTGCTTTTGAGTTTTCTTTGTATATTTTAGGTAGCTTTCCCTAAATTGATATACAACATCTTAAATGACGGTGACGGTCGCTAATGCTGGGTTGGTCCATGTCATTTATCCCAAGGGCCTTGAGACCTTGAGTATTACCGTTGGTATTACCAACGAAGATAGGTATTACCAAGGTTTCGAAAATCCGGAAAAACTCTTTCTTCTCGATACTCCCTCTCCTGCAAGCAAAAGGGCGTGACTCACGAACATAGAAAAATTTTAAGAACTACTATTGGTCAAACGGGGGTGGTTCATCATCCACCACTCGAACAGGCCTTGCGATGCGGAGAAGCAGCAACGGCTGACTCAGAGTTTGACAGGTCAGATTTGACTTGACTTTTGATTTGAAAAGTCCGCTCTTTCAAAATTCGAAATTTACCAAGTACCACAAGTTAGTGTTATATAGTGTCTGTGCTAAAGGACGAGTTCTCGGATCTGTGACTTCTCCGCTCTGTGTTTGAACTGGAGGAAGATCCTGATGTCAAGACCTTGACGAGAATTATATAAAGATGCCTAAAAAAGTATCAAAAAAATTACAAGGAACGAACATTCGTCGAGACATATGTTTCAATTCTTTTAAAAAACTTAGTCATCGAAAAAAAGGGGCATCAGATTTGCGAAGAGTGAATGAAACGCAGCTACAAGCACTAAATTTATCTGTAACGAAGGAATCATTGCAACAGAAAATTTGTACTTCCTGTCGCATACTTATTAAAAGCAGAATCGAAGAAAAAAAGGACGAGATCACAAATGATCAAGTTGAAATGGTATAGTATACATATAATATATGAATGTTTTTATGTGACGTGTAATTATGTAATATTAGTCTACCCTACCTGGAAAGCTGGAATTGTCAGGGAATTTTTATATGTCAGGAAAAACCTGGAAATGTCACGGAACTTCTCTTTTTAAGTCAGGAAAGTTTTTCGAGAGCTTGCTAAATTAAAAAAAAAAATTAATGTCAAATTGAATTAAATAATTTGTAAAAGTAGCTTTATTTTACTGTATTTAACTATTTAGTTGGAAAGTCGTTTTTTTTTTTGAGATTAATTTTTTTAAATAAAAATTTAACTCTTCTATTTTGAGTTGGAAATTGATCCTATTTAGTTGAAAATTCAAGTATTTGGATCAAAATTCATGTATTTTGTTAAAAAAAAAAAGAAAAGCGGTTGTCAGTACGCTTTCAAAAAGCTATAACGATAAAGGGGACTTTAAAATATCATTGTATGATTCCAGTTTCTCTTCAAGAATTGGAGGCAAAGCAATTTTCCTTCTATGAAAAGAAAAATATTGTAAAAATTTGTAAATAAGAAATGTTAAAATTTGAAGAATGTAAATACTGTATAACATAAAACTGAAAGAGGTACTTATTCACTAAGCCAACCTACCGAAATCTTAATAAAGTAATAATTACATATTCAATACTGATGTTTTTCTTTTACTTCTTATTATTTATTTATTTCTTGAATTTTCAATAAAGTTATCTTGTATAAGAAATAAGATTATTTAATTGGAAATATATAATAATCATTCATATTTAAGAGAAAAACGATATCAAAGTAGAAAATCGGCCGTGCAATGTGATCCGCGCGCCGGTGTGAGGTACCGCGCTCGACAGCGCTAGATACATTAAATTTTTTCCGATAGTAATAATAATTTCACCATTTTGGAAAAAATCGTTTTCGATCGGAAATTTGACGTAGAATACGATAAAAATACTAAGAACTTAATTCATGGGGTTCAAACTAGTTAAAAATCGATTAAAAATTTTTAATTGTTTATAACAATTTTAATTTGTTAATAATATTTTTGAGATGATTTTTTTATTAAAGCTCGTTCTTTTACCTTTCAAATTAAAAAAAAAAAAGGTCTCTAGCTTAAATACAACAGGAGTTATGCATTGTTAAAAAAATAGTCTTCACTCAAATTCTGAATTTTTCAACCCTTCCTATTTCCCAAAAAATTGCGAAAAAAAAAATCCTCATATACGTATCTTCTCTTTTTCGATAATGAACCCGTAAAAAAAGTATTACCTCAATCAAAAATGGGTCGGTCAATTCTCTGTTCGATTTGTAAAAGAATACCCCATATTCATTATTTTTTGATTTTAGACATTTTCCCCTATTGTCAGCACAACGGGCACAACGGCCAGAACAATGTGACCTGTATTTTCAGTTCTTGGAACACGTGTGACATTCTAGTGACATAACAGTTCCATCCCTCTGTTCTATATAAGTTACATCACAGAATTCTAGAACTGTTACATA
>CAKNYM010045835.1:5417-19781 GCA_932195095.1 Andricus curvator | reverse complement strand
TCTGTTCTATATAAGTTACATCACAGAATTCTAGAACTGTTACATATACTTACAGTAACAGCGTTACAGAACAATGTGACCTTTATGTTCCGTTCTTGGAACACGTGTGACATTCTAGTGACATAATAGTTCCATCACTCTGTTCTATATTAGTTACATCACAGAATTCTAGAACTGTTACATATCCTTACGGTAACAGCGTTACAGAACAATATGACCTTCATGTTCCGTTCTTGGAACACCTGTGACATTCTAGTGACATAACAGTTCTATCACTCTGTCCTATATTAGTTACATAACAGAATTCCAGAACTGTTACGTATCCTTACAGTAACAGCGTTACAGAATAGTGTGACCTTTATGTTCTGTAATTGTTATGGCACACGATTGTAACAATGTTATGTATAAATGTTCCCTTTTTGTTATGTAAAATTTACAGAATGTGTCCGCTGGGAAGGTAAGGTAAGGCCCAATCCGAACAAGTTCGACTTTGTAAGCGACTAATTGGAAAACAATAATATTATTCGAATTTTCAATATTTAAATTATATTAAGAAAGGAATTTAAAAATATTATTATAAATTAGGATGATGTTTTTCAAAAATGACCTGATAAATTATTATTGTAAATTTGGTCTTAAATTGCTTGTAGGAGGCCAAATGAATGTAATCAAAAGCAAAATCTCATCTGCAAATAACTTTTAATCAAAAGAGGCAAAAATTAGTTAAAATCGGTTCCACTTTTCTTTTGATAATATTATAGAAAAATATTATAGGATATAATTGTATTGATGACAATTTTAATTCAATACTATACTATACAACTTAATGAAAATTTAAGGTACATATACTTTATATGACCTGAAATTTTTTATTCCCCAATTATTAAGCCAAATGCTAGAAATTTAGAATACAAAATTTTGTTAAAACTGTTATTTGATGAAAAAAATTATAATAAAGCTAGGGTAATAAGTAATAACACAATATTGGGCCATTCAGTAGCCATCCTCCCCCTTTATAATTCTGGCTTGAGAATATTAAATAATGAAATAAATATTATACACCTGTAAAGCCTGTAAAAAAACATTTTCGAGATCTTGAGATGAATGACATCTAAGGAATTATTATTACTAGTAAGTAAGTAGTAAGTAAATAGTAGTTGTTGGGCTATATGTATATAGGTCGCGTAATATTAACCAACAGAATGACACAGTATTTTCTTCATGTCTCTTTGGATCTGCAATCTGAATTCTATATATATATCGGTTTAGATATTTAGAATTACAATTATAAATTAAAAACTTAAAATGCCTTTTGTCAGTCGCATATTAGATTTTCGACAATCTAACGCCGACCGATCGAATCGAATAAACCGATCCGACCGTGGCACGGATCGAAAGTCTGTTTTTCGACATTCGATCGGTGGGTCGATCGAATAGAATAAACCGATCCGATCGTAGCACGGATCAAATGTCGGTTTTTTGACATTTGAAGTGCGTCCAATGTCGGATCGAAATCGGATCAAATTTTTTTGCACACACCTAGTACGCATGCTAAAGGACTTAAATGATACTTTAGCAGCAAGGGTAAGCCGTGTATAGTAGGGCGGAGCGAATTTGACCGTTTTTGAAATAGAGACTTGAACCCCTCTGGATATGTTGTGGTAGTCCATTCCGATTCCAAAACGCTCTAATAGAGCTCTATACGACCTCATGCTCAGTCTGCGTATTGAGTTTGTAAATTAAAAATTTCTAACAAAATTAGGTAAAAAACAGTTGTTGTAGCAGTACCATAAAAATCATTTTTTAAGTGAAATATGTGTTCTATGAACTATTTGTGAACGCTAACACCTAAGACCTTGGCCAAGGTCGCAGTGTGTGAAAGGAATACCACTGGGGAAGGGGGAGAGGACTCATTTGAGAAAAAAAATCTCAAGATTATTTGTTACTTTTCAGGCATTCCTGCAGCTCTTTGCTAATATGTTTGTTACATCGATGTTACGATGTGGATACTATAGGGATACGCTGTAGCGTATCCGCTCCGTTCGTTCGGTCCGCCAGGGCACTTTCACGTTCGTTTCATCCTTCTTTCGATCAAAATATAACTCGCGAAGGTTTAGGTTGTCTGAAATCTGACCCAGTCTGATCACAAGCCCTAGCAGAATTTTCAAATTATAATCTGGTTTGTTTTGTATATGGAGAATAAGAGGATGGTAAGTAATCAGAATCAACCTCAGAAGACATAACCCTAGTTGATTTTTCTCTTTCAACAACGTCAGCCTCATTCCTGCTAGTACTTGCTTCTGATTCAGAATAATACTCAATTTTTATTTTATTTTGCAGGTTACCCTCCTCGGCAGACTTTCTCAACAACCTCTTTTGCAAGCGACGACTCATACCAATGTCTATCCGCTCCAAGCTCATTTTGTGAGGTCCTCTTTGATGAGCGATAAATTCTCGTTCAAACCCCTCCACCTTATTTTTGCATTCGCAGTGAGAGTTTTCAACTCTTATAATTCTATTGAGAGACTGGGCATTCTCTGGGTTTTATTTGAATAAATAGTCACAACACAAGTTCTCTTCCAGATTGTCTCTACCCTTTCGGCTACAATCTTTGAAATATACGAGGCTGGTGGATTCTTTTCCCCAAGACGAATTTTTTCTTCGGCAAGAACAAGTTTGAATCATCGGACTACTTCTCGACGAGTAGGAAAAACCGTCAACGGTAGTTCACTAGTTCCTGAGGAGCACCAATCGATGAAATCGAACAAATCAGCTCACGATCACAACCACAATTGAAAAAAAACAGTTGAGGATTAAAACAACAGACTAACGTTTGACGCGGCACAACACACAGCTCTGAGGAAACAGTAAGTGCAGTACGGCGGCAGACGAAGAAAATGAGTCGCCAAAAGACAAAAACAAAACGACAAAGAATACAGTTAAGTATAGCCGGAAAATATTGCCGCTGAAAACAACAGACTATTTATCACGCGTCACAACACACAGCTCTGAGGAAAGAGCAGTTACAGTGCAGTAACAGACGAAGAAAATGAGTCGTCAGGAGACAAAAACAAAATAACTGAGAATACAGATGAGTATCGCCTGAAACAATTGATACTCAAAACAAAAGACTAACGTTTCACATATTGCACAATTTTCTAAATCTTAGCGCACAGGATCTGGTCTGCACGAAGGCCTGAAAAGGAATGAAATAGTCTTGAGCATTTTTTCCCCAAATTAGTCCTCTCTCCACTTCCCCAATAGTATTTCTTTTACACACTGCGGCCTTAGCCAAGGTCTTAGGAGGTGTTAGCGTTCACAAATAGTTCATATAGTACACATTTCACTTAAAAGTTGATTTTTATGGCACTGCCACAACAAATGTTTTCTTACCTCATTTTGTTCAACATTTCAAATTTTCAAACACAATGCGCAGACTGAAGATGAGGTCGTAGAGAGCTCTCTTATGGTGTTTTGGAATCGGAATGGATTTCCGCAACATATCCAGCGGGATCGATTCTCTATTTCGAAAATAGCCAAATTCGACCCGCTCTAGTGTATAGACTTTTGTTTCACTGGGGTTTTAGAATAAAAGGCATAGCACAATAGCTTCTCAACCGCATTTCTACGTGACTTGGATTTCACGATAGAGGTCCAAGGTTTTTTGGTGGTTTGGATCCCATCTTAAGCTGTAAGCCCCCCCCCCTCCCATCATGCACTTTGCTGTAACCTACCCCGTGGTTGGTGGCGTAAAAAACTAGGCTTAGCCCAATATGTCAAATTGGGCATACTGCTCTTATAGGATCACTTGATTTCATTACAAAAATGCGTCCGTGACTGATGATATGATGGGATATAAAATATATGATATGCCGGGACATCCCCATGCAGACTGTTAAAAAAATCCAACTCTTAATAAAAATGCCTTCGGCATATTGAGCTGCAACTATCTTAAGCCTGAGAGAAAATAAGCTTCCTCATTTTTATAAGTTCATTTAGTTTCTGCTAATCGGAATGACCAACAGTTTTATTTTAATTTTCTACTAGTAAAATAAAAATATGACTTATTAATTTTTATTTTCAATAAGTTACATTTTCGATCTAAAATCTACCTTAAGTCTTAGATTCTAACTACTCATTTTTATTGCTTATTGTCGAATCCACAAAACAAATTAAATTCTATAATTTAATCTGATTCAATATTGAAATCAATTTTAATAGCTCAAGGCACGACTATATCATAAGCCTTTAATTTTGATACAACTTATATTTTCTCTATAAGATTTATTCTATACTTGATCCTATTTCAGTGACTAATTGCTTTTATATTCACATCTTTGATCAGACACTGCGTGTATCACTTTAGGTACATAATTTAAATTAATTTCATTTTATTTTAAAACTTGAATTGTACGATACAAACTCATTTGAAATCATCAAAATTGTAAAACATGATGTTGATAATACGCATTTACATTTCCAGTCGTTGACAATTAAATCTCAAAGAAATTATAAACCCCCAAACTGGGGATCGAAAGGATGCATTTACATTCCACTTGAGGCAAGAACGATGGATATACCTTATTAGAGTCGATGAGTACTCAAGTACAATTTCAGTTTAAGTCTTAAGACTTCACGCCCAATATATAATTTTAGTTTCTTAAATTCCTTTGGTCCAAACACTTTAATTAATGGTTTGATCTCACTCAAAATTGAAATATTAAACGAACTTATCTTAAGTAAAGTTCAGTCGAAATTATGCAAGTACATCTCATCCAAATAGATTAGATATGTAGTAACGCTAGTTGCTCGATCCTAACTCACAGTACTTCGAAGCTTATAGTTAAGCGCGCCTTCCGTTAAAGGGTGTTCCTTCCGTCCCTACGCCATTACGCTTTTTTGAAATTCAAATCGCTACAAGGGTACCGGGAAAACAAAAAAGGGAGGGACTGATCTATTCGGACAAGACGTACTTGAATTATTTCGATTGAACTTCACTTACAGTAAGTTCGTTTAATCGTTTAATTATGCTACGTCGTCTCGTCCTATAGATCAGATATGTGAAGGTTTAAAGCAGTATATGCTATTTGAAACCAATTTATTTTCTTTGAGCAGGATGTACATTGTTGAGTATTAAAAACGTAAAATTACAAGACGTTTCTTTCAATGGCCGGTTATAGAAACGTGCAAAAACATTAGAATTGCTATACCACCCTGTCGTTTGTCTTAGTAAGCCATATTGAGACCTTTCCCGTACGTTGCGGATGTGGAAGCATGTTTGAGAAGTTGCCTCTCGTTGTGGCTTCTTATAAGTTAGAAACAGAGCCGACTCAATTTCAGGCCTTATGCGTAACGTTTTCTGAAGATACGTGACTAATAAAATCGCAACACATAGTTTTGGTTGTTCTTGAAAAACCGAAAAATTCAGCATCGGTTGCTCCTTACCAATCGCAGATGTCTTTATTCTATCTGTTATGAAAGTTTTTACAGATTCTGCGGATATCTTAATAATGCTTATTTTTATTTTAGAAAGTGCTTACATACGCTGAGCGGTGGATACCGCTAGAAGAGTCGCTAGTTTTAGAGTCAATTTTTCTAACTTAAGGTCGTCGTTAGGCCAAAATTTGGCCCTTTGAAAAATCTTTTAATTCTTGCATCCTGACCTAGGTCATAAGACAGAACTAACGATAACTCCGAGCGGTAAGTGTTGATAGTTCTATACGATTTTACAGTTTTAAATTCGCTCGTCAAGAACCTTAGAACATCTGGAACAGATGCATCCAAACAAGATAGGTGGTTTTCGAGATAAAATGCTTGACATAGACGCAGTGGTTTTTCGTATTGCTGGTAAGTTCCTTTTGAAAGTGAGTTGGCCAAAGGGGCCCTACAAATATTCCTTCCGCTTTATCAAAAATAATTTTTGTAAGGTTCTAAGCACCAGCGTAAATGGGGAAAGGCGTAAAATTTGCAGTGAGTTCACTGAATTGTGAAAGCGTCTACCGCGTATGCTTCAGGGTCTGGCTTCCAGGAAACGAAACGACTGCATTTCGGATTTATATTCGAAGCAAACAAATCATATCATCATTTTAATTTTTTCGAAAGCCTGGGGTGCTAGTTTCCACTCTGTTTCATAAGGTAAATGGCGAGATTCTTTGTGTGCTACCGAATTCTTGATAGATGTAATGTAAGACGCGAAGATCCACAGGTTGCGTCTTTCGCACCATTGCCAAATATATTTACATAACCCACTAAATTTTGGGAACTGAACGCTCCCCATTCTATTAATGTAGGATATGGTAGTCGTGTTATCTATCCTAAGGAGTATTTCGCACGATTGCAGATTTTCGCGAAACATTTTAAACCGTAAAAGGCTGCAAGGAGTTCTGAATAATTTATATGAGACTCTTTTTGATGGTGATTCCACCAACTGTGCGTAGTAACTTCTTAGCAGGCTACCCCGCAACCTGAGAGTGAAGCATCTATAAAAATCTCAATCTTGTAATCTAATGACTTAATAGGATTATTGGCGCAATAAACATTATTAATCCACCACTGAATATCTGGCAGCAAACTTTGAGAAAGTAACATCTTTTTGTTAAAATCTCCGTTTTTCTTTTGCAATTCTAAGATTTTGCCCTGTCCAGATTTTTGGTATATAATCTTCCATACCTAGCTGCTGGACAAGTCGCCACTAGGGTACCTACAGATTGAGCTAATTCTCTGATTTACCAAGATGCTTTTTTTTCTAAATGATATGCATCGAAGCAAAATTGCTTCTTTTTATCCACTGGCAATTGAACTAGCATTTTTTGTGTATCCCAAAGAAAACCTACAATTTTTTCTATTATTGATGGTTCTCTAATGCTCTTTTCTGTGTTTAACATAAAACCCAATTTTTGTAATAACTTGCTAGTTTCTTTTACATTTTCAAGGCAGTGTTTTCTTGATTTACCAATGAGCGAAAAATCGTCTAAGTTAATTACTGACAAGAAGGCTCTAGATCTTAACTCCTCGGCTACTGACTTTAGCAGTTTGGTAAAGACGAAAGCGGCCGTACACAGTCCAAAAGGAACGCAGTTAAACTTATAATATCGTCCTTCAAAAATAAATCTCAAATATTTTCTAAAAGATTTCGCTTTAGGAATGAGGAAATATGCATCTTTTAGGGCTAGGGTAGCCAAAAAGGCATCTTTAAAAAGAAATCTGATTACTGTTTTCCTATCCTATATCTTAAAATGGGGAGGTTCGATAAATCTATTCAAGTTTTTAAGATTTAGGATAAAACGCTTTTCACCTTTAGACTTGACAGTTAAAAAATAAGGAAATAAATTGCCCTTGGGTCGGTGAGCACTTAGAATCTGTCCCTTTTCCGAAAAGTTGATCTATTGTATTTTTGCAGTCGATTGACTCCTGTTTTGACAACTAACCTCTTTGGGTAGTTGGTTTTGACAGGGTCTTGACGAAAAGGGGATTTTATAGCCCATGACGTATTCAAGAATCAGGGAATCTGAGGTTATTTTTTCCCACTCACCAATAAACAATCGTAGTCTACCTGCAAAAGTACTTACCTCATTTAACGTTGCGTTTTCGGAGATGCCTGGTTCCGAAAGTATCCATGGCCTCGCCCTCCCTGTCGAGCTCCAGGTCTGTATTTCTTCTTGGGAGAGCCCTTGGAGTTTAAATTTTCAGGATAACCTCGTCCGCTATTAGTTGATGCTGACTCCTTCTTATGGTTTTGTGCGTTTAGCGTTGTTGGATGACTCGACTTCGCAATATTTTTGCTCGATTTTTCAGTTAAATTCGCGGTTTTGAACTGTTCAGCGAACTTATCACCAAAAAGAAGCGTTTCCACTTCACAATCGACGACAATATTTTTAACCATCGGATCCAAGCTAGGAACTATAAAGGAGCGTCTGGTTAGGGACATCTTGTGATGCAAATCTGTCAAAGCTCTCCCGGAGTTCGCTAACAAGCCTATCAACGGGACCACATCTAAAGTTGTGTTCTTATCTTTTTGACTTTTCAATAGTTCGGTGAGACATGAGACCATCGCCGCCAAACCTGCACTTAGTTGCGCCTGCGCGAACACTTCATATGTGTCCTTTTTTACTAGAAGTGATGAAATACCCTTCAGTTCCGGGTTGAGCACCGGCGCTTGTAATAACGAGCAATTCATTGTGGTGGGTTATTTTTCCAATAGTTCCTTTCGGTCATCTTTAGGAAGTCCCGATTTGAGAATGTCTCACCAAATCTGACCAGAAAAGAATGTATTTCGAGGTCAAACTCTAGATTTTTGACCTTTCCCCCCAAAAGATCCATCATTTCAGGCGATGTTTCCTCGTTGATCTTTTCGTCGTCCTACTGGTTGTTCTGCTCGTTGGCTGGTCCCTTCTCCACATTTTCGAGATTAGGGTTGTTCTCACGTTAGTGTGAGAAACCACGAAATTCCCTGCTTCGACTACGATTGTCTCGAATATGCGGTCTGCTTCTTCCACAGCCGGAGCTTCTTGATTCGGAAGGAAAATATCGCTGCTTGGAAAAATGTTCCCAATAGATAGCGGTCAGCGAGACGGGCTTCAATCATGGCGTGACGGACCTCTCGAGTAACGCTCGCCGCCATTTTCGACGTTGCGATATCTAGACGCGTAGCGTCGTTCCCTCGAAGCTGAGAGCGAACGATAACGATAACGACCGTGACGTGACGAGCCTCACAGGCTGCGCTCACCGTCATCTTCGTCGCTTCGATGAGATCTATGATAATAATCACTGTATCTAGAAGAAAAATGCCTCTTTACCTCTGCTTTAGATGCTCCTTGGTCTCGTCGAACTACTTCGAGGTCTTTCACGCTTTCCGCGGTTAATGGAATTCAGATCTATGCTGCAAATTAAATCGCGCGCGATTTAAACACTGACAATTATAAATTTCTACGAACGAATTTTTCTAGCTTGTGAGTAAAATCGCACAGAAAAGCGTAATGGCACACTTAACTATAGGCTTTGAGATACTGTGACACATTTTCAAGTTTAGCGTCATGATGTTTGAGTTGAGCCCTTTGGACTTGTATAATTTTGAGAATTTTGCATTGAATATTTTTTAGAAGATTTTGAGTATTCTGAATTGAGTATCTCGAGACATAAAGTGAGGCTTTTGAGAACTGTTAATGGAACATGTAGCCATGGAGTTTTTCCTATGATTGGTTTTGAAATTTTTATAATGAAAATATGTTGAATTGAGAAGGCTTAAATGGTGCATATTAGAAAACAATTTATTATGCATTTTGCCGATCTCCACTCTTGCCTTACCCTGGTCCAAAAATACTTTTTGTCGATTTTCGACCCCTCACGTTTTGCTGATCTTTTACTTTTTTGCCAAATTTTGCCGAATTGAAGTCCCAATTTTCTCGATCTCTATTATTACGTTAGCCTCATTCAAGTATATTGAAGATATTTTGCAGAAATCAAAATTTTTATCCATGTGAGCAGGTCTTGTTGCCCAACCCAAAATCAATAACTTTTGATAATGTTTGCCGAATCCAAAGATTGCGTTCCCCTATCAATTTTACGTTAATCACGGCCCAAAACTGTTAATGTTTTTCGAATTCCAAGTTTGCGTATTGGGCATTATATTAGTTAGCAATTGTTTGTTTATCGGAAGTATTGTAAATTAAATATGGAAGCCTAACTATTCATTGTATGTAAATTTTGTTTAAGAATCTGATTATGTAAAATTATTATAGAAAGTTTATCCTGAATGTTATTGATTCCAAACCCAATGAATTTGATCCACCAATTTCTGAGAATGAGTTAGTCGGAAATTGTTCCGGTATATCACGTTTCATAGTGTAAGATTCAAAGATTTTTCAGTATTTTAAGTTTTGCTGAGTATTTTTGAAGAAAGATTTTTTGAGAAAACTAATCTAAAAACGACCTGGCGCCTTGACAATATTCTGAGAATAATCAGCAAATCAGCAAATGGATTCGAAATAAGCAAAGTAATCAACTCAAGATTGTTTCGGCGATTGGAAAATGAGAGTGACACGAATCTTAGGATCACTAGGAACTGAGCTCTGAAATTCTGATGGAGACCAACAAATAAATGTGAAGTTAAGCTATGCTGTCTTTCCAGCAAAAAAGACAGTATTGATACGAATTAAATTGAAAAGACTGAGACACCCCGCAAATCCCGCTTTGCGACAATAAGGCATTGGACCAGTGCGTCAATGCGTGTAAATTCGAGAAGACGGTATTTCAATTTTGAATCTTTCTATACGTACAAATACGGTGCAAAAGTTTAAAGTCAGCGAATTCACATCAATGCGTCAGCGCTTAAACGCTTCAACCTTGGTCAATGTGTCTGAATTAGTGCGAGTAAAATACACACTCGAATTCGCCCCAATTCGTCCCGGCGAATTTCAACAAGTGTTGATTTATACGATTTAATGCATAACAGGAAAACCAACGAGCGGGGAATACAGAATTTATCCCTGCTTAAAATGACGGATAGGATCCGATACAGTCAGATACAAAACCGGATAAAGGTGCGGATAGCCCACGTCGGATTTTATTCCGTCTCTATCTGGATCTCTTTCGGTTCATAAAATTTTAAACGGAAAACTAGCGACTCTTTCCGGATTTTAATCCGGATGACATATGGAAAATAGCATTTTATCAGGCCCTATCCGGAACTTTGTCTGAACTTAATTTAGAAGACTCTTTTCATCTAAGTCCAAGAACCGTTTTCTATCTGGATCTTTCCGGCTTTGAAGCGAACATCGGAAACAGAAAACTGAATTATTTGTCCGACGGACTCCTATGCGGCCCTATCTGGAACTATGCCGGAACTTACATCAGAAGACTGTTTTCGTTCAGGTCCGAAAACGATTGCCCATCTGGATCTATCCGGCTTTAAAGCGAACATCGGAAATAGAAAATTGAATTATTTGCCCGACGGAATCTTATGCGGCCCTATCAGGAACTATGTCGGAACTTACATCAGAAGACTGTTTTCGTTCACGTCCGAAAACGATTGCCTATCTGGATCTATCCGGCTTTAAAGCGAACATCGGAAATAGAAAATTGAATTATTCGCCCCACGGAATCTTATGCGGCCCTATCAGAAACTATGTCGTAACTTACATTAGAAGACTGTTTTCGTGTAAAGTCTAAAAACGGTTTTCTATCTGGATCTATCCGGCTTTGAAGCGAACATCGGAAACAGAAAATTGAATTATTCGCCCGACGGAATTTTATGCGGCCCTATCAGAAACTATGTCGGAACTTACATTAGAAGACTGTTTTCGTTTAAAGTCTGAAAACGGTTTTCTATCTGGAGCTATCCGGCTTTGAAGCGAACATCGGAAACAGAAAACTCAATTATTTGCCCGACGGAATCTTATGCGGCCCTATCTGTAACTATGTCGGAACTTACATTAGAAGACTGTTTTCGTTCAAGTCCGAAGACGATTGCCTATCTGGCTCTATCCGGCTTCCAAGCGGACATCGGAAACAGAAAACTGAATTATTTGCCCGACGGAATCTTATGCGGCCCTATCTGTAACTATGTCGGAATTTACATTAGAAGACTGTTTTCGTCTGAGTCCGAGAACGGTTTCCTATCAGGCTCCATCCGGCTTTCAAGCGAATATCGGAAACAGAAAATGGAATTATTTGCCCGACGGAATCTTATGCGGCCCTATCAGAAACTATGTCGGAACTTACATTAGAAGACTGTTTTCGTTCAGGTCCGAAAATGATTGCCTATCTGGATCTATCCGGCTTTGAAGCGAACATCGGAAACAGAAAATTGAATTTTTTGCCCGACGGAATCTTATGCGGCCCTATCGGAAACTATGTCGGAACTTACATTACAAGACTGTTTTCGTTTAATGTCTAAAAACGGGTTTCTATCTGGATCTATCCGGCTTTAAAGCGAACATCGGAAACAGAAAACTGAATTATTTGCCCGCCGGAATCTTATGCGGCCCTATCTGTAACTATGTCGGAACTTACATGAGAAGACTGTTTTCGTTCAGGTCCGAAAACGATTGCCTATCTGGATCTATCCGGCTTTAAAGCGAACATCGGAAATAGAAAATTGAATTATTCGTCCCACGGAATCTTATGCGGCCCTATCATAAACTATGTCGGAACTTACATTAGAAGACTGTTTTCGTGTAAAGTCTAAAAACGGGTTTCTATCTGGATCTATCCGGCTTTCAAGCGAATATCGGAAACAGAAAATGGAATTATTTACCCGACGGAATCTTCTGTGGCCCTATCTGGAAATATGTCGGAACTTACATCAGAAGACAGTTTTCGTTCAGGTCCGAAAACGATTGCCTATCTGGATCTATCCGGCTTTAAAGCGAACATCGGAAATAGAAAATTGAATTATTCGCCCGACGGAATCTTATGCGGCCCTATCGGAAGCTATGTCGGAACTTACATTAGAAGACTGTTTTCGTTTAAAGTCTGAAAACGGTTTTCTATCTGGAGCTATCCGGCTTTGAAGCGAACATCGGAAACAGAAAACTCAATTATTTGCCCGACGGAATCTGATGCGGCCCTATCTGTAACTATGTCGGAACTTACATTAGAAGACTGTTTTCGTTCAAGTCCGAAGACGATTGCCTATCTGGCTCTATCCGGATTCCAAGCGGACATCGGAAACAGAAAACTGAATTATTTGCCCGACGGAATCTTATGCGGCCCTATCTGTAACTATGTCGGAATTTACATTAGAAGACTGTTTTCGTCTGAGTCCGAGAACGGTTTCCTATCAGGCTCTATCCGGCTTTCAAGCGAATATCGGAAACAGAAAATGGAATTATTTGCCCGACGGGATCTTATGCGGCCCTATCAGAAACTATGTCGGAACTTAAATTAGAAGACTGTTTTCGTGTAAAGTCTAAAAACGGATTTCTATCTGAATCTATCCGGCTTTGAAGCGAAAATCGGAAACAGAAAATTGAATTATTCGCCCGACGAAATCTTATGCGGCCCTATCAGAAACTATGTCGGAACTTACATTAGAAGACTGTTTTCGTTCAAAGTCTAAAAACGGTTTTCTATCTGGATCTATCCGGCTTTGAAGCGAACATCGGAAAGAGAAAACTGAATTATTTGCCCGCCGGAATCTTATGCGGCCCTATCAGAAACTATGTCGGAATTTACATTAGAAGACTGTTTTCGTTCAAGACCGTGAACGGTTTCCTATCAGGCTCTATCCGGCTTTCAAGCGAATATCGGAAACAGAAAATGGAATTATTTACCCGACGGAATCTTATGTGGCCCTATCTGGAAATATGTCGGAACTTACATCAGAAGACAGTTTTCGTTCAGGTCCGAAAACGATTGCCTATCTGGATCTATCCGGCTTTGAAGCGAACATCGGAAACAGAAAACTGAATTATTTGCCCGCCGGAATCTTATGCGGCCCTATCTGTAACTATGTCGGAACTTACATGAGAAGACTGTTTTCGTTCAGGTCCGAAAACGATTGCCTATCTGGATCTATCCGGCTTTAAAGCGAACATCGGAAATAGAAAATTGAATTATTCGTCCCGCGGAATCTTATGCGGCCCTATCATAAACTATGTCGGAACTTACATTAGAAGACTGTTTTCGTGTAAAGTCTAAAAACGGGTTTCTATCTGGATCTATCCGGCTTTGAAGCGTAAATCGGAAACAGAAAATTGAATTATTCGCCCGACGGAATCTTATGCGGCCCTATCGGAAGCTATGTCGGAACTTACATTAGAAGACTGTTTTCGTTTAATGTCTAAAAACGGGTTTCTATCTGGATCTATCCGGCTTTGAAGCGAACATCGGAAACAGAAAACTGAATTATTTGCCCGCCGGAATCTTATGCGGCCCTATCTGTAACTATGTCGGAACTTACATTAGAAGACTGTTTTCGTTCAGATCCGAAAACGATTGCCTATCTGGAGCTATCCGGCTTTGAAGCGAACATCGGAAACAGAAAACTCAATTATTTGCCCGCCGGAATCTTATGCGGCCCTATCTGTAACTATGTCGGAACTTACATTAGAAGACTGTTTTCGTTCAAGACCGTGAACGGTTTCCTATCAGGCTCTATCCGGCTTTAAAGCGAACATCGGAAATAGAAAATTGAATTATTCGTCCCACGGAATCTTATGCGGCCCTATCATAAACTATGTCGGAACTTACATTAGAAGACTGTTTTCGTGTAAAGTCTAAAAACGGGTTTCTATCTGGATCTATCCGGCTTTGAAGCGTAAATCGGAAACAGAAAATTGAATTATTCGTCCCACGGAATCTTATGCGGCCCTATCATAAACTATGTCGGAACTTACATTAGAAGACTGTTTTCGTTTAAAGTCT
>CAKNYM010045832.1:15785-65428 GCA_932195095.1 Andricus curvator | reverse complement strand
TAAAATTCTGAAAAAGATTATTTTTTGACAAAGTCATATCTGCGTGGCACCAAGGGGTTGATTTTCACCGTTATGGCTTGAAGCCCTAAAATTGGAGTGGGTATTTCCGAGGATTCCGAAAATCAGAGACTCTAGCCACATGGTAAAATTCTCAAAAAGATTATTTTTTGACAATGTCATATCTGCGTGGTGCAAAGGGGTTTATTTTCAACGTTAAGGGTTGGAGTCCAAAAATCTTAGTGGGTATCTTCGAGGAGCCCGAAAATCAGAGACTCTAGCCACATTGTAAAATTCTCATAAAGATTTTTTTTTGACAATGTCATATTTGCGTGGTACAAAGGGGTTGACTTTTACCGTTAAGGGTTGCAGTCCAATAATCGGAGTGCGTATCTACGAGGAACCCAAAAATCAGAGACTCTAGCCACATTGTGAAATTATGAAAAAGATTATTTTTTGACAAAGTCATATCTGCGTGGTACCAAGAAGTTAATTTTTATCGTTAAGGGTTGTAGCCCAAAAATCAGCATGGGTACTTTGTAGAAGCCCAAGAATCAAAGTCTCTATCCACACTGTAAAATTCTAAAAAAGGTTATTTTTTGACAAAATCATATCTGCGTGGTACTGAGGGCTTGATTTTTAACTTTAAGGGTTGGAGCCCGAAAATCGGAGTGGGTTACTTCGAGGAGCCCAAAAATCAGAGACTCTAGCTACATGGTAAAATCCTAAAAAAGCTTATTTTTGACCAAGTCATATCTGCGTGTGAGAAAGGGGTTGATTTTTAACGTTAAGGGTCGGAGCCCAAAAAGCAGAGTGTGTATTTTAGAGGACCACAAAAATCAGAGACTCTATTGATACTTTAAAATTCTTAAAAACATTATTTTTTGACAAAGTCATTTCTGCGTGGTTCCAAGGGGTTGATTTTTAATGTTAAGGGTTGGAGCCCAAAAATCGGAGTGGGTATTTTCGAGGAGCTCAAAAAAGCCCAAAAATATGCCGGGAATAAATTTGTGAAAAATTCAAATTTTTTAAGGGGGTTGATTTTTGAACTTAAGGGTTGTTTCGGGGGAAATTTGTTTGCGGATTCCAAGAGCCCCAAAGAAGCCCAAAATTCTAAGCTGTAAACAATCGCAAAATTCGATTGTGGAGGTGCTAGCTTAATGGACCTGATCATATTGACGTTCTTGTTTTCTTAAAGTGTCTTCGTGCTCAACATATAATATCAAAAGAAACGTTTTTCCTCGGAACTTTTTCTATCACATTTTATCCCTCAAAGTTTTCTGTAACGTTTTTCCTCGGATGTTTCCGAGTAACATTTTTACCTTGCGATTCTGCTTACCTTTTTTCCTCTGGACTTTTTCGGTTACTATTTTTCCTCGGAACTTTTTCTCTACTGTTTTTCCTCAAAACTCTCTGAGTCACATTTTTCCTCTGAGGGCTTCATATATGAGTGTGAAAGCAGAGATGAGGCGAAAGAGACGCTAGGTGTAATATACTTGTACTATATGGGTACCTCGCTCGCATACGGTACACCAGTGTTGGGTAAGTTACATTTTTGGAAGTCAGTAAGTCACTACCCTACTGAAAAAGCCCACATAGTAAACTACATTGGAACCTATGTGGGAACCCATATGGGATCCTTTTTTAAATTCCTGTCTCAAATTACGATCTAGATAGGAATATAGGATGGGAATCTATATCGGTTCTTATCATGGGTTTTTATGAAGGTTCCTACCTGGATGGGTTTGCAATTAATATTTAAGGAGTGCGCAGTAGTTTTCTATGAAAGCTACGGCTGCGCAGTATTTTTTGGGGGGTTTAAGATTGCCGACTATGTACCCAAAACTTCCAAAACATATTTCGTTAAAAAAAGTTCTAATCCCATGTGGGATTTCATGTAGGAACAATTCATAGGTTTCCATAACGGTATTCAGATAAGAACCCATGTGGAAACCCACAAAATGTATCCCATCCTATCTCACATCGTAATTTGAGACAGGAATTCAAAAAAGGATCCCATATGGGTTCCCACATAGGTTCCCATGTAGTTTACTATGTAGGCTTTTTCAGTAGGGTATAGTTACTTCCAAAAAAATAACTCATAGTTACAGCAGGTTACAGTTACATTGCCTAGCGAAAAAAGGTAACTAGTTACAGTTACGTACGTTACTTGTAACTCCCCTAATAGCACGGAACGTTCCTGGGATGTTCCCGGAACGTGTAAAATGTCCGCCGCCTGGGAACGTTCGAAACATAAATTAACGTTATTGTTATTATTATCAATAACTATCGCGTAAACCGTAAGTGATAGGTCAAAATCGATGTCAGTTTATGAGACGGATATCATATTATAGTGTAGTATATGCGGTACTCAAAACTCAAAAGTGACATCCATTTTTACCTATCTCTTACGGTTTACGAGATAATTGCGTTGTTAAAAATGACAATAATGGAAAGTTCCCCTCAGTTACCAGTGGAACGTTCCCAAGGGGCGGACATTTAACACGTTCCGGGAACGTTACGAAGGTGCCCGCGGAACGTTCCGTGCTATTAGGGTCGTTACAGGTTACAGTTACTATAGAATGTAATACACTTCAAGTTACCTTCAAAGATACTTAACATAAATTCATTCCCTTAATTTTTTATTTACAAATCAGAATGATGATCTGATGATGACTAAGATGTTAATTCATGAAAACTTAATTCAAAAAGAAATAAGCATTAGTTAATAGTAAATAAAAAATACACAATTTGTTTCTGCAAGTGAACAGTTGAACGAAATTTGTCCAAGCCGGCTTGGTTTTGCCAGATTTTTGCCCAATTACTCTTGCTTACAATGAGAGATCCTCAAGGGTGCGAGTTGAAACACGGGGTACTCCAATTCTGATTGGTGCCGCCAAAGTTATCGAATTTTCGTTGTAGTAAATACATAGGAATTCGCCTAGAATATTATCATTATTCAATTGAATCATTATATTGAAGTCGGGCCCCTGCATGTTGGCAACCCGCTTGAAGCCGCCGTTAGCAGACTGCCAACATGCAGGGGCCCGACTTCAATGACAGCCACTTTGTTTTTTTTTTTATTTTTTAACGCTGAAAAAGCAACTTGTTGCAATTACGGCATGACCATTTAACGTAAATTTTACCGTATTATTATAATTGCAACCGTTTACATATTTATTTTGTTTCTTTTATTAATTATAATGCCATATTACTTTACCATTACTTTCTTCTACAAAAAAATGATTGGATCCGATTGCGAACAATTGAAAAAAAATTTCAATCGTTCCCCATTGTGTTTCTTAATCGGGTCGTACCGATTCGGAACGATTGAGGCCGGCTATCGTTGCCTATCGTTCTCAATCGGGACTCGAGATGAAGTAAGTCTGCCATTATGTTGATGGCAGCACATTGATCTCGCGGGAATTATTTGAAAACGATTATTTACTTTTTTTTTAAATTACATATCTGTGAAAGATAAATTTTAAAAAGATTTTAAATTGTTAAATAATTCCCTCGTGATCAAGGAGCA
Source organism: Andricus curvator (assembly GCA_932195095.1). NCBI lineage: Eukaryota > Metazoa > Arthropoda > Insecta > Hymenoptera > Cynipidae > Andricus > Andricus curvator. Next base: position 61,899 of record CAKNYM010045832.1, on the reverse strand, counting down.
ATCACCAACATATTTCCAAATAACTTATTTTGTAGTAATTTTCATGACTTTTGCGTATTATTTTTCATTACATTTTAATTTGTTTAATTTGGTTGCGGCCTATTTTTTTTAAATGTTGATACCTAAGTATAATAATTAAACAGGTGTTTCGAAGTTATTTCTCAAATAAATTAACAGTATTATTTCATTTTGATTTTGAAATTTAGGTTGCAAATTTTACTCTTATGTGTGTGACAAAAAAAAACAGCTTCATCGGTGTAACGGAGTACCCGGGTATGCACCTCCTTTGAAAATTTTTTTAAATTTGTAAGAGGAAAACCCAAGTTATATTTCCAACCCCGTAATAATAATAATCAAAAAACCCCTGAGAACACCTCTACCACTTTTACCTGAACAAATGCGAAGACCCTCCACGTAAAACACTCAAAAAATTGAAAAATTTGAAATAATCACCCAAATCACCTTCAGAAAACCCCAACTTATATTTCCAACCCAATAATAATATTCAAAAACCCCCTAAGACCACCACTACTACTTTTACCTTAACAAATCCGAAGAGCTTCCACATAAAATACTCAAAAAATTTAAAAATTTAAAATAATCACCCAGTCACCTTCAGAAAACTACAAGTTATATTCTCAACCCCATGATAATATTCAACAACCCCCTAAGACTACCCCTTCTTCTTTTGCGTTAATAAATCCGAAGAACCTCCACGTAAAAAACTCAAAAAATTTAAAAATTTAGAATGATCACACAAGTTACCTTCAGAAAACTTCGAACTAGATTTCCAAACCCATAATAATATTCAACAACCCCCTAATACCACCACTACCACTTTTACCTGAATAAATCCGAAGACCCTCCACGTAAAACACTAAAAAAATGTGAAATGATCATTCAATTCAACGTTCAGAAAGCCTCAAGTTATATTTCCAACCCAATAATAATATCCAATAACCCCTGAAAACCACTGCTATCACTGTTACCTGAACAAATCCGGAGAGCCTCCACGTAAAACACTCAAAAAATTAAAAATAATCACCCAAGTCACCTTCACGGCTTCTAGGGTTAGGTTTCCGATCGATGTCTCTATGCATTTACCCGATTGCGAACGATTCAAACGCTTGTCCCGATTGAAAATGATTGAGAACGATAAACAAAATTTATCCCTATTAATACCAATTCAAAACGATTCACCCGTCAATCTGTCTCAATCGGGTCCAATCATTTTTTTCTAGAAGGGATTAACATTACTTCACACTACTATTCTCCAACCGAGCAAGTCACGCCTACCCCGAAAGGGAAATGGCTTAATGGTATAATAATACCATTACGCTGCAGCGTATTGCTTGCGTTCGGCCGGTCCGCCAGGGATGTCTCTAAATTCGTAATTTTAGATTTTATTTTCCCTCGAGAATATTTGATAGCTTATGTACACGATGACATCAGCCACATACCAAACTTTTGATAAATCATCCTGTACCCTTGTTTAAATAAAAGCTACCCTCGCTTATACTTCCCACGTCCTTTCAGATACATAGATTATTGCCTTATTTTGCTCTTACCTAATTATATTCATGATAATGTAGGTTCCTATCATTCCTAGATAGTTGTTGTGAACTTCTCGCCATATAGATTATGGAAATATCCGAAAGTGAAAATTGCATTCCGTCACCCAGGCAGGGATGGGTAAGTAAAATACTCGTGGTAATTTACTTGGTTGTCTACGATAATTTACCTGGTATTTTACGTCATCAGTTTTCTACATGATGTAAATTACATGTAGTTTACATATTCGAGGTATTTTACGTGAAATACCTCCTGTAGGTATTATCAAATATATTTTACCTAGATGCGGCAAGGGTCTAGTTAGGCCACATGCCACAAGGGCGGCGCTACCTTCACTTTTGTGGCTTCGGCTTTATTCGGTACTTTTCGGCTAAATTCGGCATTGCAGCTTCGTTGGCTTCGTTTAAAGAGATTGTTTCGACCACATACCGCAAAGCGGCGCAATAAACGTCGAGCGGGAATTTAAAATTTTTGCATTATTATGAATTATTTATGTATATTAAAGGACTGAAACGGACTTTTTCCTATTTTAAAATATTTGTAGTACATATAATTGCAGTCCCTTCTAGAAATAATTAATTGAAAACCATTCAGAACGATAGAACGAAATTTGAATTGTTTTTAATCGTGTTTCTTAATCGTGTGTGCACGATTGGAAACGATTGAGTGTTGCAAAGTTTCAATCGTTCCCAATCGGGCCAATCGGTAGTAGGATTTCGAGGTTATGAAGTGGCAATTTGATGGCAGCACTTACGTCTCGCGGGAATTATTTGAAAACGTTTATTTACTTTTTGCGAGACAACACATTTTAAGCAATATGTTCATGAAAAAAATTGAATAAATGTTTTGTAATAATTTCCTCGAGCTGAGAGTGCTGTTATAAACAAATTTGCCAATGAGGTGAAGTTTTTTTATCAAATTATTCATTTCATTGTCTATAATTTTGTATAAAAAACGTGTAATTTATTCAATAAACTACTTAAAGTATTTTAGGTACAGAACAATTAAAATTAACTGACAGTAAAGCTATTCAGATTCTTTCTCATCTTCTAATATCCTACGGATATTAGCATTTTTACTTGTTAATTCGTCACCCTCTGTCCCACTATCATTCTCACTTGGAAGATTCATCATTTTAATTTAAAATTCATCTTTTTTTGGTGAAACTTCAACTATTTCGTTGGAAATCGATATTTTGCATTTAAAAATTAAACTATTTGTTTTAAAATTTATGTACTTTGTGGAAAACGTGACTTTTTTTGTAAAAAAAATAATCTTTATTACTGAAAATTCATCTTTTTGGCATAAAATTCAACTTTTCTTTTTCTTTGAATATTTTTTGTTTGAAAATTATTATTTTTTTTTAAATGAAAATGTAACTATTATTCCAGTTGAATATTCCATAATTTTATTTAAAAATTCTTCTCTTTTTTTGAACTTTCTTTTTTTGCCTAAAAATTTATTTATTCAATTTTTGGTAGAAAAATTATCTTTTTTAGTTGGAAATTCGTTTTTTGGTAGAAATTTATCTTCTTGGTCCAAAATTCAATTATTCTAGTTAAAGATTCATCATTTCAGTAAAAAATTCATCTGTCTGGTTTAAAATTCAACTATTTCAGTTAAATATTTACAATTTTATTTGAAAATTGATCACTTCGTTTGTTTGGCTAAACATTAATTTTTTTTAATTGAAATTTAATTATTTAAGTTTTGGTTGACAATTTATATTTTTTAGTAAAAATTAATTTTTTTGCTTGAAAATGTAACTGTTTCAGTTGAATATTCATTGTTTTAGTTGAAAACTCTTATGTTTCGTTTAAAATTAATTTTTTTTTACTAAAAATGTTACTATTCCATTTACGGTTAAAAATTATTTATTTATTTTTTTTGGTTCAAAATTCAACTATTTGGTTGAAAATTTGTCTTCTTTAATCAAGAATTCAACTATTTTGTTAAAAATTCATGTATTTTGTTGAAAAATTGTATTTCTTGTACAAAATATTTCTTTTTATTTGAAAATTAATCTTCTGGTTTAAAAATTCATCTTTTTGGTTGAAAATTCAAGTGTTCCAGTTAAATATTCATAATTTTTGTTGAAAGTTTTTTTTTAATTTAACTATTCAGTTGAAGATTCGTGATTTTATTTGGAAATTCATCACTTTGGTTGAAAATACAACTTTTTTGTTGAAAATCCGTTTTTTTTTTTGTTGAAAATTAATTTTTTCATCTAAAAGTTTAACTATTTCATTTTTTTTTTTGTAAAAAATTGATATTTTTAGTCGAAAATTTAAGTATTTATTAAAAATTCATTTATTTTGCAATGTTCTGCTTGTTGTGTTAAAGGATGTTCAGAATGAACGTCATGAATTAAAATAAATGTTTGCGTTTTGCGGCAAATATGAATATGTTACTTTTAGTTGACTGGGAAAATTGAAAAACTTGACCGGGAATTTGAAATCGTCCGCCGAGTCTGTGCTTGGGGAAGGAAAACCAGTTGTTGCGATGATTCCTGCATGTAATTAGTACAATTTTGAACTACTTCACCTGTAAATACTACAATTTTTAATGTTTAAATTTAAAAATAATTTAATCTGTAACAGTTTTTAAATAGTTAAATCTCCAAGTCCATTTCTGTCAATTATTGTTAATTTATTTAACTTTTTAATTACATATAGCCTTCTGAACAATCTAATACTATAAAATAAAAAATTTGAAACCTTTACAATTCAAAGATTTTAAGATTAGGCATTGCAAAACAAATTATTTGAAATATTGAAAATTGAGTATTTTAAATATTTAAAACTAGAAATTTTCGAGAATTTCAAATCAAACTTATTTCTAAATTCAAAATTGTTATGCTGCAAGACATTTAAAAAGATTGGATAAGTTTTTCTACTAACAATTAAAAGAATTTAATGAGTTACCTACACTTTATTTAGTCCGAGTTTCAAAATATTGGCGCCATCCTACGTTCTAATGATTCCAATCGTTTTCAATTGGGTATCCATTATTCTGAATCAGAGGTTAAGTTGTCACTACAGCATTTTGATATTGCGATAATTATTTACAAGCGGTTTTTTACGCTTTCAAACAAAAAATGTCAACAATATGAATTTAAAAAGATGTAAATAAACGTTTTACAATAGTATACTCGCTAAATCAAACTACTACTGCCTACTTGATAAAGACACTATATCACTGTCACATCGTTAGATGGCATGATTTCTACGTACCGTTAACCCACATAATTTCGACTCTTCATTCGGTATACCGCCTGAACAAACATTCTATTTTTTGTACTTGAAATTTTTGTTGAATTGTTAAAAATTTAATTTCCAACCTATAAACACGTGCGCGTCATGTGTGTTACAAACTAAAACTGCAGAGGGCGCACTGCAGGCAAGTGCATTTACTCAATTCAACCCGATTGGAAACAATTGACACAATTAGAAACAATTCAAAACGATTCAACTTTTGATCACTCTTAATCGTTATGAATCGTGTCCAATCGATTATTTCTAGAAGGGGTGTCTCTTGCATCGCCATTTTGTTTCCTCGATTGAACCAAAGATCATTTGTAGCAAAGCAATTAAAAATGATTATATTTTTTGTGAGATCTACAATAATCATTATCATTGGCAGAGGTTGACGCTCCCCTGCTGAAAATTTCGGATTCCGAAATTGGTCCGAATTTATCCGAAATCAATCCGAATCACGATTTTTTTCCGAAATATGTCGGATCTAATCCGAAAACTGTACAAAAACAGTCAAAAATTTGTCTGATTATGTCCGGAGTCTGTCCGGACCATAAATTTCGACTCCGGAAAGAGTCCGATTTGGCCCGAAATTAGTCCGGAATTCAAAACCTGAAATTATTTTCGTTGAACTAAAAATGGAAAATAGTCCGGTCTAATCCAAAATTTATCCGAACGTAAAGTTTCACTCCCGAAAGATTCCGACTTGATCCGAAATTAGTCCGGAACTCAGTACCTGAAATTATTTTTGTTAAAGTAAAAGCGGAAAATCGTCGGCTTAAATCCGAAATTCGTTTGGTCAAAAACATGGACTCCGGAAGCAGTCCGTTTCTATCCGAAATTAATCCGCAGGTTCAAGTTGTCATTCGGTGAAATTAAAGTGAAAACGGAAAATCGTCCGATTAAATCCGAAATCTGTCCGGTCTGAAACATCAACTCCGGAAATAGTCCGATTCTATCCAAAATTTATCCGCAGGTTTAAGTTGTCATTCGGTGAAATTAAAGTGAAAACGGAAAATACTACTGCTCTCTTGAAAAGAAGGAGCAATTGATGGGAATGATGATCGATTTGATGACGATGTGGAAAAAGGAGCAGTGGACGGGAATAATAATAATTGATTCAAATAGTATTTGTTTTACTATTCTCTAAACTGTATGCTATTATTGTACGTAATATTTCGCTATTTAACATACTTCGTTCAAAAGTGTTCTAATTCTTTTGCCAAGACTGCATTAAAAATGTAATCAAAAATGACTTCTCGTACGACTTTTTGACATCCTGTTTTCGCTTATTTATCATTAAATACTCTATAATTGTATCGAATTTCATTTTTTCAGTTCAGTTTGCTATACCGGATAAGATTAGGGTATATTTCGTTCGCGAATAACTAGACAAATATTGGACAAAGACGGATAAGATCCAAATTATTCGCATTAGTCAGAAAGGAAAAATTTATTACTCCACCGGGTAAGATCCAGATTAATCGCATCCCTAAATTCGTACAAATTTCGGATTTAACCGGATGAGATCCGGATTAATCGCATTCATAAAAATCTTACAAATTTCGGACATTAACGGATTAATCGCTTCCGCCAGACCGTACAAAAAACGGACATGAATGGATACAATCCAGATTAATCGCAATTGAAAGACCGTACAAAACATGGACATGGCCGAGCACGACCGGGCACACATCGGACTAATCGCATCCGCCAGACCATATAATACACGGTCATGACCGGACACAATCCGGATTCATCACATCCGACAAACCGTACAAAACACGGACATGACCGGACACAATCCGCATTGATCGCGTCCATCAAACCGTACAAAACACGGACTTGACCGGACACAATCCGGATTTATTGCATCCGGCAGACCGTACAAGGGACGGACTTGACCGGACACTATTCTGACTAATCGCATCCGCCAGACAGTATACATAATCCTGATAAAAATTTCGGATTCCGTAATTAAAAAATTAAATATGACTCGGGGCACCAAAGATTTTCGGCTCGGCTCTGGTCGTTTCTCACAAGCGCTAAACATTTTTTTGGTTAGTATATAAGGACCTTTTCGACTGATACACGGAGAAAAATGGATGTTTAAACGTAACATCTAGATCTTCAGGGTTAACATATTTTATGTTTAACTATAGGACAGCAATCTAGATGTTCAAAGTTAGGATCTGTAGATATTAAAAAGTGAGATGTTACTCTGAAACATCCAAAATGTTCAACCTAAAATATCCGAAATATTACATGTGTGGTTATGTCAACTAACGGCTGTAAATATTTGAGGAATTTTCTTATTTCTGAGCATTTAAGGAATTAATTGATAACTTATTTGTGAATTTAAAACTAAACTTGAATTTTCGTACATGAACGAAAAACAGATACAGGGTATGAAATGCCGATCAGATAATACATTCAGTCTAGCTGAGGTTATGTTTAATATTTTTAATTCAAAATAAAAAATAAAAACGAGGTAAGTAAGCTGAGAACGAATAATATGTAATCTGCATTTAAAATTCTATCTATTTGAGGTTACTTAAACTCATATTTTATTATAAATTCACAAACATTTGGTCAAATCACGTGTCAAATGTTCAAAGGTGTTCGAGTCAATATAACCTCAAACTTAAGAACATTGTTCCGTCGTGTAGACAGACAAAAGTCGTTATACAATTTTAATTAAGGATGGCTAATTTTGATTCTTTGAAAATGTTCAAAAATTGTAATATTCCATAATTATAATATCGAAATTATATAGCCGTCAAATATAGTCGTGAAATTCGAATGCGCAATGCGCATGCGTTCAGATGATTTTAACATCTGAATATGTTACAGTTTAACATAACAATATTTTTACGCCTAACATCTCAAAAAGATAGTAGATGTTTGGCATGAAGATCTGCATGTTAGGCGGAACAATCTTTCCCTTTGAACATCTACATTTAAACATCCATTTTTCTCCGTGTACACTCAGCGTGCGATATTCTGCGTTAGTGAAGTGCGTTATATATGTAATAGTGTTAAGTTAAGCTATAGAAATAGGTTTATGTATTTCTCGTGTATAAACTGCTTATATAACCTTGTTATATAACATTTGTGCGATACGTCAGACCGCATCAAAAACGGACATGATCGAATACAATCCGGACTGATCGAATCTGTCAGACCGTACAACTTTCGGATTCTACCGGACAATATTCAGATTTATTTATTTATTTATTTAGCATAAGTCCCTAGGGCTAAATAGCCCTTTAGGAACAAGAGTTAATAATATTAAAATAATAATAATATTCCTTTTTCATATTATTATATATTTATTATTTTTTTTCGTGCTACTTCATCAGGAAAATTTTCAAATGCACCCGGGATAGAATCCAGATGACGTCCCGGAAAAAATCCGGATTGATAGCATCTATCAGACCGTACAAAATACGGATTCAACCGGAACTAACCCGGACTGATCGAATCCGTCAGACAGTACGAATTTCGGATTCTACCGGATGATAATCGGATTAATTTCGGTGCTCCTTCGACCGGACAAATTTCGGACACGACCGGATAGAATCCAGAGGACAAAAACCGGATCACGTTTCAGACAATTTCGGAAAAATTTCCGAATGCGGAATTTGTCCGGAAATTTTAGCAGGGTCATTAAGGACATGCTCTTCGGTGATCACGTGACCAAACCAGTCCTCGGTTATGAAAATTTTTTTTGGTGTTCACCATGTCCAAACGCAATGATATATCGCTCTCAAAATTTGGAATATAGGAAATGAGACAATAAATTGCGTTTGTATATTAAGTTTGAGTAAAAATTTTGAAAAAAATTATCCATGTAAAAAATAAATGTGTAAAATTATTTTCATTTTTTTTGGTGCTCACTACGTCCACACGGAGTGAGATATCGTGTTTAGAATTTGAACGATTAAATAAAAGGCACTAAAGAACGTTTGTATACATCAATATATTTATAATTTTCAAGAAATTTCATTTATAAATTGATAAAATAGGATATTACCACTAGAGTCGAGCACGCTTTGCAGGTAATGTTCGGTTTGATGCATTTCAGATTTTTTGATTCACGTATGTTGATAAATGACTCAAATTTTGTACTAAATCGTCTAAACATTCAAAAAAATCAATATAAACAATAACATTTGCACATTCGTTGCAAATTAGAAAATAAGTATCTGCACACACGTAACCTGTCATTATTTTTGGAGCATTTTTAGCAATTTCTAGCGGAGAAAAAAAGAAACTTTCAACGTCGGTAAAGTAGAGATCACATGACCAAGCTCGGTTATGAAATTTTACACATTATTTTTGACGTGGATAATTTTTTTCAAAATTATTACTGAAACTAAATAAACAAATGAAATTTACTGTCTCATTTCCTATATATTCCAAATTTTGAGAGCGATATATCATTGCGTTTGGACATGGTGAACACCAAAAAAAATTTCATAACCAAGGACTGGTTTGGTCACGTGATCACCGAAGAGCATGCCCTTAACGACATTTTTTTAAACTTATAATGACATTCAATTGTTTTGGTTCAGTCGAGTATCAGCGCAATCGAAGAATTACTACCCTAATAGCACGGAACGTTCCAGCGGAACGTTCCAGGAACGTTCATACGGAACGTGTAAAATGTCCGCTGCCTGGGAACGTTCCACTGGAACGTTCCAAACATAAATTAACGTTATTGTTATTATTATCAATAAATATCGCGTAAACCGTAAGTGATAGGTCAAAATCGATGTCAGTTTATGATACGGATATCATATTATAGTGTAGTATGTGCGGTACTCAAAACTCAAAAATGACATCCATTTTTACCTATCTCTTACGGTTTACGAGATAATTGTTGTTAAAAATAACAATAATGGAAAGTTCCCCTCAGGTCCCAGTGGAACGTTCCCAAGGGGCGGACATTTTACACGTTCCGGGAACGTTCCGCTGGAACGTTCCAAAGGTGCCCGCGGAACGTTCCCGGAACGTTCCGTGCTATTAGGGTATCGATTGCACAACTGGAAGCGAGTGAGTGAGTAAGCGACAATCTTAGATCAAAATGGCGCTGGAGACGATCAGAGATGACGAGAGATGCTGTAGAGCTTTCCCGAAGATTCTTCATTGAAATCACAACAAATTTCGGATATTCCTATTTTCCCATAGTGCTTTCCAGTGTTTGCAGTAAAACGTTATTGCGGGCTCAGTTACTTTTTCAGTAAACCTTGTTTTTTATTGTGAATATGGAAATCGATCAAAGTGACGCTCCTTATGGCTTTTCAACATTCAGTCCAGCTCAGTGCAATTTATATTTCATGGTGTATTATTTTTACCATACAACAAAGGAATTTTATAAAGGACTTATTATAATAATTACAAATGAGATGGGTAAATGGAATATTCAAAATTTTGAAAGTCTAGATGTCCCAGCAAAAAAGAAAGTATTGATACGAATTGAATTGAAAAGACTAAGACACCCTGCATATCCCGCTTTGCGACAATGACGCATTGGACCTATGTGTCAATGCGTGTAAATTCGTGAAGACGGTATCCCTGGCGGACCGAACAAACGGAACGGATACGCTTAGTGATGGGCACTGCTCGGCCTGACTGTGGTAATACCTGACCTGACCGGTAATGTCCGGTCATGACGGTAAAAGTTGGTAAAACGCGGTCAGACCCAAATATCTCCAACAGGATAGTTTTTTTTTTTTAGAAAAAAGTGGTTTAGTTGTTAGGACATCCCCTATGCTAAACTTGTACAAAAAGTTTTTCGGTTCTAAATGTTCCAGTTATTCTCAAAGTTATAAAAATGCGAAAAAGCTGAGCATAGCAGACGACACTTTTGACAGTTTCGCGCGAGTTTCGAGGGGAATTTGAAAATGACACTTTACAAATTGACAAATTACATTGAAAATCTGTTGCATTTATTATGTAATATTTTCAAAATAATATTTAGTAGTGTGCTAAGTTATTTCGAATATCATTTCAATAAATATGAGACTTATACATTAGGTTAAGTACTGTGTATCGTATAGGTTATATTCCCTGAATGAAAATACTGTTTTTTTGTCTTTAAATAACATAAAATTGATAAATAATTATTATGAATTTAGAGTTATGAGTAATTTGTGTAAATAATGTATTATGTGTTATTATTTGCATTGTCATTGTTACCACTTTTAATTATAATTGCCTTATTGAATTTCGTCACATATAAATAATAACAAATAATAAATTATTTACACAAATTACTCATAAATCTAAATTCATAATAATTAGATATCAATGTTATTTTATTTAGAGAACAAAAAACAATATTTTCATTTAGGGAATATAACCTATACGATACAAAGTACTTAACTTAATATTTAAGTGTCATATTTATTGAAATGATATTCAAAATAACTTAGCATACTACTAAATATTATTTTTAAAATATTGCTTAGTAAATGCAACATATTTTCAATGTAATTTGTAAATTTGTAAAGTGTCATTTTCAAATTCTCCTCGAAACTCGCGCGAAACTGTCAAAAATGTCGTCTGCTATGTTCAGCTTTTTGGAATTTTTATTACTTTGAGAATAACTGGAACATTTAGAACCGAAAAACTTTTTGTACAAGTTTAGTATAGGGTATGTCCTAACAACTAAATCACTTTTCTCTATAAAAAAAAACCTTTTCTGGTGGAAATATTTGGGTCTGACCGCGTTTTACCAACATTTACCGTCATGACCGGTCAGGATTGGTCATGACTGTGAAATACCGAGCAGCGCCCATCACTAGATACGCTACAGTGTATCTTTATACTCTTTATAGTATCCACATCGTATCCTCTCCGTATCATGCAAGAAAAACTCATTAAAAGAGAAAGATTAACATTTCACTTGTTGAAATTCGGATTCTACGTGAAATTTTGAGTTAAAAGGTCACAGAGTAATCGCAATAGTTTTTCTTGCAACATTAAAAACTTTAAAAAAATATAATACTCATCGATGACGTGCGCTGAAGGCGACTTCAAACGCATCGTCGTTCAGTAGCAGTCAATAGGCGTTATCCGTCGACGATGCGTTTGAAGTCGCCTTCAGCCCACGTTGTCGATAAGTATTATATTTTTTTAAAGTTTTTAATGTTGCAAGAAAAACTATTGCGATTACTCCGTGACCTTTTAACGCAAAATTTCACGTAGAATCCGAATTTCAACAAGTGAAATGTTCATCTTCCTATTTTTAAATGAGTTTTTCTTGCATGATACGGAGAGGATACGATGTGGATACTATAAGGATACGCTGTAGCGTATCCGCTCCGTTCGCTCGGTCCGCCAGGGATTTCAATTTTGAGTCTTTCTATACGTACAAATACGACGAAAAAGTCTAAAGTCAGCGAATACACTTCAATGCGTCAGCACGCAAACGCCTTAACATTGGTCAATGCGTCTGAATTCGCGAGAGTAAAATACACACTTGAATTCGCCCCAATGCGTCACGGCGAATTTTAGCAAGTGTTGATTTATACAATTTAATCCTTAACAGGAAAAGCAACGTGCGGGGCATATAAAATTTATTGTAAATGTTGAGTAAATTGTCTCGTAGCTCAGTGGCGGGTACTCTGGACTGATACACGAGGGATCGCTGTTTCAAGTCTCGCCGCATGCACTTTTTATTATTTTTGTTTCCTAATTGACCTTGACCACGCATTCATATGAATTCACACGCATTCAATTCGCGCTGTCTCAATTCATCTGAATGCGTCTCAATTCGTTTAAAAGAATCAAAAAACGGGACTCACGCACATTACGAAAATTTCAATTCGCCCTAATACGTATCAGTCCTTTTTTTTGCTGGGGTGATAATGTGCAGCAATAATGTACGTAACGTACGAAAGTCAAAAAAGCTTTCTGAGTTATGAAATTTCTCTATTTCTAGGTTTTTAGCAATCGTCTTCGCTGGATTCAACAGGAATTAATAGTATTACTATAATTTAAAACGCTTTGAAGATAAAAATATATTATTATTACGAGAATATATATATTTTTTTATTCGATTCGGAAAGAAATTGGATACATTCGGAAAGAGTAAAGTGGGGAGTCATTGGGAAATGATCGGAAAGAAGTCGGAAAGTGGGAGGGACATTCGGAAAGGTTCATGGGACAGCTCGACGTTCGGAAAGAATTCGGAAGCAAAGGTCCCTTACAATTCGGAAATGATCAGAACGGAACCTCTTTCCGACGCGGTCTTTCCGAACCTTTCCGTTTCTTCCGCTAGGGATATTGCGTGCTATTGGGGAACTCCCGCGTTTAGCGTTTAGCTATTTCCCTAGGTTTTTAACCAAAACCCGAATTTGCCTAATAATACACCTACGATACGCGCACACTCAACACGCGCGCATGTACATATTGTTATATACTTCATAATAAAATAAGCTAAAAATAAACAATATAGTCGAAGAAACACGAAAAGCAACAAAACAAACTAATATCAAATAAGCAATTATTAAAAGAAACAAGTCACTGAGAAAAATCAACATTATACAATTAACACCTTTGAAACTGTATTAGGGTGAGTATATTGTTATGAAGCTGTGTACTGTTTTTTTTCTTTTGTATTATTTTTTCCTTACTGTATGTTAATGTTAATTGTGTGAATTTGCAACGCCGTCTAATACAAATTCTCTCAGATCACAAAATCAGCGAAAAATCATCTTTTTTTAAGAAAAACAATTACGGAAATGCCTGGAGTTATAATATAATTTGTAACAAAAGCTTATCTAACCTTAAAATTTTGGATTCTGCCAGCCAAATGGCCAAATGTAATAAGCTGCTTAACAACATTTTATGATCGAATTCTTATTAAAAAAAAAAATACGTACCTTTTTACAGGAATTTAATCACTTATAAAAAATAACAAAAAACACAGACAGCTTGTTTAGACAACGTAGAACCAGATAGAACAAAGACGGCGCCGCGGCGTAAACGCACGCGCGCGAGTTTTCGAACTGTTTCACAGCGTTTCCAACTGTTTCGAACAAGAAGAACCCCAAAAGGGGAAGTAGAAGAGTTTATTGTACCATAGAACATAGTCTGCCAAGGTAGCGTCAAGGAACAAGAGTCTGGTATATGTGACATGTGCGCGTGCGTGCGCGTCAGAACCTGAGTCTAACCTCAAACCCGGTTCCGGTTCTCGATAGTTCTTGTTTGACGAGGTTTATGAGTGTTGTGTGAAAATCACCGCTCAAAAAAATATATAGAAACAATGCTACTGTTTACAAATACCATTAAATATAAATTACTGCCAGTATTTCGGCAGCGAGTGACAGTCAGTCGTTCGTTTTGTAAAAATTATCGTTTAGGCGATCGTCAAGACTCAGTGTCAACGAACAGGTTCTTGGTTTCATCAGCCTCGAGGACTTCACATTTCGGAATATTCAGTGAAACTGTACGAGGATGTCGACAAAGTACAGCTATTATTTCTATGAGGACCTTCTCCACAAAAAAACCCTCCGACAAAGGTTCATCAAGGTTAGATATTATAGATATTGTATACCGAATATCCTTTTGACTTGGAGTGAAAAATTTAGATTTTTTTAAATTATCTTTGTATTAAATTAGGCAATTTTTATAAACATTATATTTTTTTATCTTTTTGGGTTATATTATCAATAAAAATAAGAATAAGAATTTTTCTTATAGGGTAAATACTGGTATTACATTAAAAAAAATTTTTAGTAAATTAATATATTTGTTTATTATCTGATAACGAAGATTTCACGTGAAAGGGCAGGTCCGTTTCGTTTTCAAAATGCACCTGTTAATATTATTACTATTCTTTGCTTTGTTATATTTAAAAAAATAATGTATTCAATTTCAGAGAACGACACCCCGCTTTTAGTAAACGACATTTGTATTTATTTGAAATTTAAAAGAATTTATAAATTTATTCGTACTTTTTTTTGTAAGGTGGATAGGGGTCAGTTTAATACGAAATTACAACGTTATATTTTGATTAATGATATTTCAAATATTTGAGAAGATTCTTGTTTCGAATGTTGCCAATATTATCTTTACGGACTTTTTACTTTTCATTGTTCCCGTATTTGATCAACAAAAACTATCTTGAAGTGATATTTTAAATTTTCTTTGGTAGTGTTTCAACTTTTCCAGATTTTAAGTTATTACTGGTAATTGTGATACGTGTAAAAAAACCCACTAAAATCCCAATTTTACAAGATTGTACTTTCCTAACTGTTAATGAAACATCCACTTATTCTTATCATGTATGTTTGCTCTCAATTTTTTACCATTTATAAGGATAATAATGAAAATTGAAAAATTTAATTTGGTATGACGGTTCCATTGATATTAAAAAACTTACCTATTTTAAATTGCATCATTTCTCAGTTGATTAAAAAATTATGTGACTCTGCAAATGTATATATTAAAATGTTATTTACTAATTATTATTTTGTACTTACATTTTTATTGCAAAAATAAGGTTCATCAACTCCTCCAATTAACGTCGAATTTTTTTTATAGATTTTCTTATTTCACAGTGAAAAATAAAACAAACAGATATCACACTTACCCTGAGTCTGATTTTTGATTTTCCTGTCATAATTTATCATTAAAAACAAAGAAATATAAAAATTTTGAAAAAAAAAACAACGGATATTCATGGAAAATATAATGTCTTCCTTCATTCCTAAAAAAATTGAACAAAGTAGTTTTATATAGGGAAAATTCAAATCAGAAGACCAGGCGACACAATTATGAATTGGAGTTTCCTAAAACTGACCCCATTATCGCATTTACCCCCATCGACCCAGATTTAGTTACTTTAGACAATAAAGAACATGATTATACATAAATATATGTGTTTTTGCAAGAAAAGAGGAAGTTTTTGTTGAAAAGGAACACCTCCAATAAAGTGTACTTATGTTCAGCTGTTCATTTCACGACTTTGCAAATTCATTCTGGGGTGTCGGTGATTGATTTTTCACTGATAGATGCATATGTGTATGTCTTTGATTGGTTTTGAAGGTACGATAAGAATGTTTTTTTTGGTTGACCAAGAATCGAACTTTTGAGATGGTGAAAGAACGACGCAGGGTCTATGGCTTAATGTCTCTGTTTATTAAGTATTTGAAAATACATTTTTTAAACAAATGTAAACCTAAAACAGTAAAATTGTGCAACAAAATTGCAAAGAATATTACTAATATATCTACTTAAGTTTCAGAATAACATTTATTGTACACTGCTGTAACTTAAAAAGTCGTTGATTGACCTTTTGATGGTCTCTCAGATTTTCTGGAAATAAGATTTTTAATATAAGATAGAAACATCAACTTGAAAGTAGCGTCAGGTTTTTTTTGTTAGTATAAATAAACTTTCCTCTATGAGGAAACAAATTTATTTGATGCCTGTGAGGAAGCAAAGTGCTCATAAATTGAGCACGAATAAATACATCCATAGTACTTCGCAGCGGTATTTCATTTGTCAGGAAAAAAGTACCATTTTTTTCTTTCTGATAGAGGGAGGTTTGTAATGACGTAATTTTTTTAATCTAATTTCTTTGACTTATTTGTCTATAGATCGACCCGAGGAACTATAAAATACAGTTTAAAAAAAATCCGTGTGTGTCTGTAACTTTTTTCTGTTACCCATATCTCAAAAAGTATAAGAGATATGATCATAAAATTTTGATGATATAGTTCCAATTGATGCCCAGGTCTGATAAGGTTTTCAACTAGGTCGGCCAATTAGAACTATTTTTTTGATTTAACATTTTTTTCCAAAAATGTTTAGCAGTAAACTTTCTTTCTGTTTCTGCGTAGTATGAAAATTTCATAGTGGATATGTAGGCTTTTGTGAGACTCATCGATTGACCTATTGATGAAATTTCCATGACCTTCTATGACCTATCAATACCGATTTGAAAATTAAAAAAAAAAATGTTTACTTTGTCATACAAGGAACGGCAAGATTATGATATCCGTGACGACAAAGTTTTAATGCGGATTCCTATAGGATTTTTTGCGAGAAGCACGAATCTGAAAGTTTGAAATCGATATCTCGAATAGTTTTCGAGATATCGATTTTTTTACTTTTTTCAATTCCGTGACCAATTACAGGGGTGCCTTCCCGCTTCCCACGAGGCGTTAGAAGAGGGGTAGGGTTGAGACCTGCATTATTTGATTATTTAATTTAACAGAAAAAATCGATATCTCCAAACCTATTCAAGATATTGATTTAAAGAATTCAGATTCTTTTCTCTAGCAAAAAATCCTATCGGAATACATATGAAGAAATATGATAAATAAAAAACAAAAGTTAATAATTTTAACATAACAAATTGATATCTCGAAAAACATTCGAGATATCGATTTAAAAATTTCAGATCCGCGTTTGTCGCCAAAAATCCCATCGAAATCCATATTCAGACCTTATTTTAATAAAAAGCAATTAAGTTAATAATTTTAACATAAAAAAATCGATATATCGAAAACTATTCGAGATCTCGATTTAAAACTTTTAGATTCATATTTCTCGCAAAAAATCCTATAGGAATTCACATTAAAACTTTGTCACCACGGATATCGTAATCTCCCCCAAGGAACATTTTTTTAGGTCCCGGAAGCTGGAATTGCAACATTGTCATATCGATATGGGCCCTATGCCATAATTTAGTGCTTATTTAGTGCTAATTTAGGCTGCAGAAAAAAATTTTTTTTTGTCTCCGGTAATTTTGGTCAAAAACATGTTTTATTGCCAGCTTCAACTGCAGCCACAACTCCGGCATGCGAAACTCGGAAACTATTAGTGTTATCAAATTCTCCTTTGCGCAGGAATTTAGTGCTAATTAAGTGCTCTGGATTTGTGCTATGCACAAAATCCGGGCAATTTTTTTTTACCAAAAAACGCGTAGTAATGCTAGCTTTAGGTGACTCTGGTATGTAAAACTCGGAAAGTATTAGTGGTATTAAATTCTCCTTTTTGCAGGAATTCAGTGCTAATTTATGCCGCAAAAATTAAATTTTGTGCCCGGAAATTTTGGTCAAAAACATGTAGTAATGCTGGCTTAAGTGACTCTGGCATGTGAAACTTGGAAACTATCAGTGGTATCAAATTCTCCTTTGTGCAGGAATTTAGTGCTTATTTTGTGCTAATGTATGCCGCAAAAACTAAATTTTGTGCCCGGTAATTTTGGTCAAAAACACGTAGTAATGCTGGCTTCAGGTGACTCTGGTATGTGAAACTTGGAAACTATTAGTGGTCTCAACTTAAAATTAGCATTACTACACGTTTTTGACCAAAATTTCCAAGCACAAAATTAATTTTTTGCGTCATATATTAGCACAAAATAAGCACTAAATTCCTGCACAAAGAAGAATTTGATGCCACTAATAGTTTCCAAGTTTCACATACCAAAGTCACCTGAAGCCAGCATTACTACATATTTTTGACCAAAATTACCGGGTACAAAATTTAGTTTGTGCGGCACATATTAGCACAAAATAAGCATTAAATTCTTGCACAAAGGAGAATTTGATATCACTAAATATAGTTTCCAAGTTTCGCATACCGGAGTTGTGGCTTCAGCTGAAGCTGGCATTACCACATGTTTTTCACCAAAATTTCCGGGCCAAAAATTTAATTTTTGCGGCATAAATTAGCACTAAATTATGGCATAGTGTCCATATCGATATGACAATGTTGTAATTTCAGCTTCCGGGACCTCATTTTTTGGTGTCATTGAGAATACTACAGTACTGTATTTAATGTATTTGATCGCGTGTTTGAGACGCGGCGATTGACCTAGATATTGACGAACCTTTCATGACCTGCCAATGTCGACTGAGAAATTTTCAATTTTTTTTTTTTTTTCATATGAGGAAAACTTTTTTGATATTGGGAATACAACATTGCTGTATCAGTTGTAATTGTTCGCGACTTCAAGGCGCGTCGATTGGCCTATTGATGAGATTTTCATGACCTTTCATGATGAATTAATAACAATGTATAAATTAAAAAAAAGATGTTTCACTTTGTAGATATATTTTTATATCATAACGAGCACATTGATTAACCTCTTGATGGTCTCCCTAATTTTCTGAAAGCAAAATACTTATAAAATGAGCACAAATAAATACACCCATAGTGAATACATCCATAATACTTCGCAGCGGTATTAAATTTTAATATTTTCACTCCCTCTCCCTCTTTCCAAGTCTTCCAATTGCGCGTTCTTGCCGGCATTATATACTTGACCTAAAATTACAAGTAATTTTGTTTTTAAAAACACTCTAATATGTTTAAATTAGACCCTATATTCCTAAAGTCCCTAATATGAAATAGCTTAAATTTCAGACTTTCAAATTTGGCAAAATTGTGATTGAATATATGTTTCATTAAATTTTTGCTGGAATTAAATTTAATTACAAAATATTGTTTTCATTGTCGTTTTCATATGGCACCTATAAAATCAGGTACCCGACCGAATTTTTCGTTCCATTTTGTTACTGACAATTAAACAAAATAATTTTGATTGAATCATTAATGTAATTTCAGATATTATCTAATTTCGTCCAAATCTAGAAATAGCAGTTCAAAGTTTAGTGAAAAATTATTTTTTTCTATCAAAGCGAAATGGAGCGAAACTTTCGGTCTGGTCCCAGTATAAAATATATAAATATTTCTAGAATAAATCTAAGCATCCCATTTAAAACATTTTAAATTTGAACAAATTATAAGTCATCAGAATTAAAATTGAATGGCTTGATCATGGGCGGCGCTACCGCATGGGAATGCAATGGATCGTGCAAAAAGGATAGTCAAATTTGAATGGTTTTAGAAGTATATTTTTTTAATGTATACAAATTCTTGAGATAATAATCCACAACAAATTGGAGACGCGTCGTTTGCTATTGTTTAGGTATTGTCCTTTTACTTGTATGTATGTATATACATATACGCCGTATAGCACTGCCACTGGGTTCGATACATTTTACATTTTTAGGAGCTTTTTGAATTGAGTTTAATACTCTGTTAAATTTACAGTTCAAATGGAGACGGAGAACAAACAGATGAATATGCAACATCTTTACCAGCGACCGTCGTTGTTCCAGAAGTTTGGCCTCACGTTCCAGTTGTAGCAATAAATAGGAATCCGGTTTTTCCTCGATTTATAAAACTTATAGAGCTCACGAATCCCATTCTCATTGATTTGATTCGGCGGAAAGTGAAATTAAATCAGCCCTACATTGGAATATTCTTAAAGAAAAACGAAGAGTAAGTCTGCATTACAAATAAAATATATCAATTTATATTATTAGAATGTAGCGCGAAATACAAGTTTAAAAAAGCACCATACTTTACAAACTTGAATTTTCATGATAAAAATGGTGTCATATTTTCGAGAAAGTTTATTAGTGAGTAAAATTGTTAAAATGTTGTTCTCGAGATGAAGTTTAGGTTGGTTTAATCCTGACCAAACTTTATACAGTTGTTTTTTAGACATTTGATTAAGGAAGAAGAAAGGCACCTCAGGCTCTTTTATTTTATGAACTTTGCATTTCACGGTAGTGTATTATTTTCATTTATTATAGGTAATCAAATTGATAAATTTATATTTTTGATGCGATTATCTTCACAGAAATGAATCGGAAGTTGTTCAGAATGTAAACGATGTTTACCCAATTGGAACCTTCGCACAAATCCACGAAGCACAAGATTTAGGCGATCGTTTAAAACTAGTTGTAATGGCCCACAGACGAATTAAAATCGTTGGCCAGATTCTAGAGGATCTTCCTGTGAAACCTGCCGGTAAGAATAATAACGAAAAACACGAGTTAGTATCTTTTTAAGGATCTTCACTAAGTAAAGCCCACTTCAGTATTAGGCAATTTTTAAAACGATTTATAACATCGAGAAAAATATACTTATTGCTAATTGTAATTCATTTTCCAAGAGATACTGAAGATTTCTTGAAAAAAAATAATTCTGATTAAAATTGTTCATTTAACAATAGTTATTTGGATTTTTGTGTTGCGAATTTCGATGCAAAAAAAAGTCCCAATTCTCATTGAATTTTATTGATCAAGGGCTGATTTTATTCTTGAAAGATTCTTTACAACTCTGGTTGGTTTCTATTAGATTTAAAATCATGTAGGAAGACAAATTTTCACAATAATAATAACTGTATGGTAAAATAAAGTTTCAATAAAGAGTTATATACAATCGCAAGAAAAACAAAATCAGATACTGAAATTAGAATTGAATAAGAATTGCATCGTTTACCTGGAATTTAAGCTAAAACATACAAATCCCAATACGTTGAATTAAATAGATTGTACGTAGAGTACATTCTTAACAAATCGTGTTCCCTGAATTTACCCAATTTTATTCCAATTAAAAACTCGTGATTTTTAAGGTTTCGCAGCCCGGGCTGAAACCCTTCTAGTGTTGGTCGGTGTCCGTTCGTCGTACATTTTATCTCGCGACCCCCTATCCCTCTAACCCTTCTTATCCCATGGGACCCAACCTGTCCTCGGGACCCTTTCTATCTCTCGGGACCTGCTTAACCTACGGGACACCAGCTATCCCAAGAGAACCCCTTAGCCCACATTTATCTTTCGGGACCTCATCTTTCCCTCGGGGCCCTTACTATCTGATGTTAACCAAGTTATCCCACGGGACCCCTATAACCCTGAGACTCTTTGTATCCAACGGGACCCCCTGTCCTCGGGATCCTTTCTATCTCTCGGGATAGAAACCACGGGACTCCGCCTAATTCACGGAATATCCTTCCGGACCCAATCTAACCCACAGAATCCCACCTACCCGTCAGGGCCCTTACTATCCAATGGGACTCAAGTTATCCCACGGGAGCCCCCTTTTCCTTGGGACTTCGCTTATCCCAAGGGTACCCCTTCCCTTGGGACACACCTAACCCATTGGACCTAACCTATCCCAAGGGACTCAATTTAACTTGCAAGACTCAACCTATCCCTCGGGGTCCTTACTATCCAACGAGACTCACGTATCCCTCGGGACCTCCCTTATCCCATGGGATCCTACATATCCATCGAGACCCTTACTATCCCACGGGATCCCTCTTTTGATCTTTTGATCTTCCTTTGATCCAACACCTAATCTGCTGGACCTAACCTATCTTCTATGACTCTACCTATGCTACGGGACTCAATATAACCTACAGGACTCCACGCATCCCTCGGGCCCCATCCTAACCCACGTGACCCAACCTGTTTCACGGGACAACCCCTATACCTCGGGTCACTCCCTATCCCTGTGGACCTCCTTATCCCTGGAGACCCCTCTTATATACCACTGGACCCCTTTTCCTTTGTTGATTAAATAGGCTATGAAAACATTTTTTTATAGGCGTATGTCGCCTAATTTGAATAATTTTTTTAATGTAGGCCAGTTTAACTTTAACTTTATTATTATTTCTCTTTTAACAAAAAAGTTGACATAAATATCTTATTTGCACTATTATTATGTATATTTTTGGCTGCTCTACTTTATACAGAGATGAAATTGACGTTTCCTCTATTAAACACGACAATTAACGTCCCTGTAGACGATGCGATATCTGGTGGTAAAAAAGCACGTAGGGCTTTTCTACGTAAAAAGGCAGAACAAAAACCCGCAGTATCTACCGAAAACGTTGAAAAGACTGAAGAAACTGAGCCAGCTGAAACAAGTACTTTAGAAATGCCTTACGTAGCGGAAAAATCTGCTGATGGCGTGCAAGAAGCAAGTTCGCAGTCTTCAGAATCGTCTACGCAACCGTTATTGATGGCCGAGGTTGTGAATGTCACACACGAAAAGTTTAGGCAAAGCGAAGAAATAAAGGTGTGATATTGATAAAAAGTGGAATATAAATGAATGATTTTGCAGAGATGCGGAAACTGTCGATAAGATTTTCCATTAATTAAATAAACTGAAGTTTTTACATCAAATTATCATTATAGTTATAGATAATCATTTAATAAGAATTATGCTTTACAGGCTTTAACCCAAGAATTAATTAAGACGATTAGAGATATAATTGGCATGAATCCATTGTATCGTGAATCCTTGCAACAAATGTTGCATCAGGGTCAAAGAGTTGTCGACAATCCAGTTTATCTTAGTGATTTGGGAGCTGCATTAACAGGAGCCGATGCACAAGAACTCCAGCAGGTTCTGGAAGAAATGGACGTAAGTTTAATTAATATTTAACAAAAGCTTTTACTCTTATTCTACAATATTTTCAATTTATTGTTCATTGATTGTTCATTTTACCATTCTATCTCCACAGATTTCGAAAAGATTACGATTGTCCTTGGCGCTTTTAAAGAAGGAGTACGAGTTGAGTAAACTTCAACAAAAAATTGGAAGAGAAGTTGAGGAAAAAGTGAAGCAGCAACACAGAAAGTATATTCTCCATGAACAATTGAAAGTGATAAAAAAGGAATTAGGACTCGAGAAGGATGACAAGGATGCTATTGAGGAGAAGTATAGAGAGAAAATTAGACCGAAGGT
This sequence comes from Andricus curvator, assembly GCA_932195095.1. Lineage (NCBI taxonomy): Eukaryota > Metazoa > Arthropoda > Insecta > Hymenoptera > Cynipidae > Andricus > Andricus curvator. The sequence continues at coordinate 38,503 of CAKNYM010045832.1, read as the reverse complement.
TGTTCCAAAACCAGTTATGGATGTTTTGGAAGAAGAATTAAATAAACTAGGTTTCTTAGAAAGTCACAGCAGTGAATTTAAGTTAGTATTATATTTATTAAATACATTTAATTAAGTGCATTAATTTACATAGTTTTTAAAAGGATTAGTCCATTTGATAAAGACCAAAGTTTTGTTGTGGTAATATTCTAGCGTTACGAGAAATTATCTGGACTGGCTGACTTCCATGCCATGGGGCATGACGAGTCCAGAAAATCTAAATCTCCAGCAGGCTGATGAAATTTTGGAGAAGGATCATTACGGAATGGAAGATATCAAAAAGCGAATTCTTGGTAAATTTCAAATTTTAAAAGCTTCCTGCTTTGTAGCACTGAAAATTTAAGTTGGAGAAACTAATTGTCGTTATTTACAGAATTCATTGCTGTTAGTCAACTGAAGGGAACGACGCAGGGAAAAATTTTATGCTTTCATGGACCACCTGGAGTCGGAAAGACGTCGATTGCAAGATCGATTGCAAGGGCATTGAACAGAGAATATTTCCGATTCAGTGTCGGGGGCATGACGGACGTTGCTGAGATCAAAGGACACAGGCGTACTTACGTAGGCGCCATGCCTGGTAAAGTGATACAGTGCCTTAAAAAAACAAAAACAGAAAATCCTTTAATCCTTATCGACGAGGTTGACAAGATAGGAAAGTACGTAATCTTAAAAATGACACTATTGACCATTTACCGTTTTATTTATAGATGCGTGACTACCTGTTCAGTATATTTCAAGGTTTACGTAACGCACTTGGGGTGGGGGTATTACACAGTGGCACCTTAACGAAAAGTTACATCGTTTTTCGAATTTAATCATTAAATTTCTTTTCAAGAGGTCACCAAGGAGACCCAGCCTCGGCCCTCTTGGAAATGTTGGACCCGGAACAGAATGCAAACTTCTTAGATCATTACCTCGACGTGGCCGTCGATTTATCAAAAGTCCTCTTTATCTGTACAGCGAATGTAGTCGACACAATTCCAGAGCCTCTCAGAGACCGAATGGAAATGATTGACATGTCTGGTTACGTTGCCGAAGAGAAACTTGCTATAGCGAAACAATACTTAGTTCCCCAAGCTATGAAAGAATCGGGTCTCACTGCTGAGCAGATCATAATTCATGATGAGGCTCTACATTCATTGATAAAGTCCTACTGTCGTGAGTCTGGGGTCAGAAATCTGCAGAAACATATAGAGAAAGTTCACAGGAAAGTTGCCTTCAAAGTAGTGAAGAAGGAGGCAGACAAGATAGATGTTGTGGCTGATAATTTGCAAGATTTTGTAGGGAAACCAACGTTTACCCACGATCGAATGTACGAAATTACGCCCCCTGGTGTTGTAATGGGACTTGCGTGGACGGCAATGGGAGGTTCGACTCTCTTTATAGAAACAACTCTGAGAAAACCGATGGAAATTTCCAAGAAGAACGAAGGTACTCTGGAATTCACTGGACATCTTGGAGATGTTATGAAGGAGTCTATTAAAATTGCTAGGACAGTGGCAAGAAACTTTTTAAGAAAAATTGACCCCTCGAATGAGTTCTTATATGACGCGCATCTTCATTTACACGTACCTGAGGGTGCCACTCCTAAAGATGGACCTAGTGCTGGAACCACTATTGCAACTGCTTTCATGTCTCTGGCCAAAAATCAGGCGATTAGGCAGGATGTTGCAATGACTGGAGAACTTAGTTTGATGGGAAAAGTCCTCCCGGTTGGAGGTATCAAGGAAAAGACGATTGCTGTAAGTTTTTTGTTCAAGAAATTAATTTGTGTTTAGTTTGGGGTTTTTTTACGTGTAAGTGATCGTACACATATTATTTCACGTGTTTTTCTTTTGTTTATATCGTTGTGTCCTTTTTGATTTAACGGCAACTTTATTCTCATCCTTATTTAAACAAAAGAAAATTGCGTTACGTAATACATGTACGTCCCCTACATAGGTGCTAAAATAGTATATCATGCGCCGAGGCGCATATACTATTTTGTTTGACGACGGTGCATTTACAAGTTTTGTTGCGACAGCGTACAGTATCGTAATGTTGTACATTACGATACAGCGGAGTGTAATGTGAAGAGTGATCTTCCGCTGTATCGTAATGTAAAAAATTACGATACTCTACGCTGTCGCATAAAAACGCGTAAATGCACCGGAGTCACATAAAAATATTAATTCAATAGATATTCCGACCAGGGGTATGTCACGCCAGCCATTCCAGCCTATAGGAAGTTGGTTCCCAGCTTGACTCAGCGGAGAAACAGCGAAACTGTGGCGCTGATCGCCTTTCGCCAAAATGTTGTGTTTAAATTTTGACAAAAGACTCATAAGTGTCAAAATAACCAAAATGGACGTGTCAACATCCGATGTCAAAATATAACCTTTGAAATCTCTTGACGTGTAACCCGCCTAACGTAACAATTTTATAAAAAGTTTTTGAATTTTTGCTTTTTTTTTGGTAAATTCCCTTTGTTGGACGTCGGTATTTTACTAGTTTACGTGTTATTTTATGAGTTTAGGTGTACATAATCACAGTGCATAACATAAATATAAAGATAAGAAATGTATCAAATATTGTTATCATAAATTATACCTTCTTTTACACGTAACTTATATATGTTTAATTCATAACTACAAAATCAGATGTTTATATCGCGTTAATATTTTATAAATGTGAATATAATCGAAAAAATGCATGAATTCTAATATTTCATTTAAATTTAAACAAGATAATTGGGCGAAAGGCGATCAGCGCTGCAGTTTCGCATTTTTCCCGCTGAGTCAAATTGGGAACTATAATCATAATAATCGTGTCATGCCCCTGATTCCGACTCTACTTTGAACTTATTCTCTGACGAATTCTGAACAAAATATTGAAATACGGAATTATTTGTAACGTTTCATCATCTTTAAATATTACATTTACAAAAAGCTGACTTTTTCCCATGTTAAATCAATGGGAAAATTCATGGTCTTTGCGCAACCCCTAAATGTTAACCAATTTCGATCAAATTTTGAGATTTTTTTGGGGCATTCAAACAAAACTGGGGGCTGAGACCAAAGAAATTCGAGAGAAAAAATGTTCACCAAGTATAAATAAGAACCACCCTAGTGTCTGTACTTGACTGGGAAACCGGAAATTTGATTCAGTGATCGGGATTTTTTTCTCGATTGTAATAAAATGCATATTAAAAGTGTTTTGATAAGTATTTTATTACGCTCAGTTTTTGGGATCACGTAAGATCACGAAAATTTGAAGTGGTTCATCCAAGTATTTAAATAAAAAGCTTTTAACTGATTTTAATATTCCTTGAATCTATGATCGTAAATCAAATAAAACGTCTTAAAATATAATACACTACAGCCACTTAGTATGTGGACACACCTATTTGTTAGCATTTAATAATTTATTAATTTTATTAATTCAGAGTTTAAATTTTGTCTCTTAAATAGTTCGGAAGATTTATAAAGTCTGCACAAAATGACCCCAGGGTGAATTTATTTTGTCAATTTTTTAAGAAGCTATTGCAAAAATGGGGCAAATTGTAATGTGTAATGTTTTATTAAATTTGAAATTATAAACATTATTCATTATTCTTGGGCTCATTATAAAGTTAAATTTCTAACGAATTGCAGCAACTTGACAACATAAATAATAAGTTGTAATAGTTGGTATACAAAATTTGGAAAAGTTTTAAGTCATCTCATTTGAAGAAAAACAAGACAAATCAAATTAATGTATATTTGAAAGAATTTTTGTGCAAAAATTATGATTATTTATTTCATATACTTAATAAAGTTTGTTTCTTAGCCGAAAAAAATGTAAATTGTCCATGTTTGTAGTTCCAAGTTCCAACTTGAACTGCCTGCACGATGCAAGGAATAGTATATTATGCACCTAGGGGGAGAAGAGCGGATTTTTCGACAAGTGTATGTTTCATTATTTAAAATCACCCGTCAGGTAAACACCCTGAATTCGAAAGTCTCTTTACGATATTGACTCGGATCTTTTTTAAATTCTATTTAGTTTTTATTTCTACGTCTTTCAACATTTGCTGTTTATCTTTATTATGGACTGGTTACAAGAAAATTAAAATTTTTACATATTTCACCATACGCCCAATGCTAAAGTTAGGTACAATATCTCCATTCTCGCCATCAGTTGTTGAAATTTGGAATATATATCATCTATAAGTTTTATTCCTCCTTCTAGTCTGTTTACGTTTTCAGGAACAAATCGTCTTAAATTGCTCATTTTCTTATTTAAATTTCTAGGCCAAGAGAGTTGGAGTGACGTGTATAATTTTGCCTGAGGAGAATAAAAAGGATTTCAATGACCTTCCAAAATACATTACGGATGGACTGGAAGTCCACTTTGTCTCCAACATCGATGATATTTACAGGATATGTTTTTTGGAGGATGGTAATGTAAAGCCTCTTGGTACAAACACATTTCATGTAGCTTCCCAAATTCGATCAACTCAACAAGCATCGTTTCTTTCGAGACATGATAGTACCTGAGAGTACAAAAGATCCTCAACAATCATGTAACGCTGCTTCGAGTATCATTTTTCCTTGATTTAATTTAAACCTTTTTGTATCGTTTAAATATCCCCAAGGTAAAACTTGAAACGATTTTAATAATTTTGTATGTACTTATTTCGAGGTGTGCAAGAGTCTTTTTATACTTAACGGTAAAGAAAGTCGATTGATAACAGAGTTTATTGTAAACGCAGTGCCCATTGTATCGCAAACATTCCTGTCTATTTGTTTGGAATCTCTACAGCAATAGTCAAAAAGTGTGAAGAGGATGCCCTCCTTCACATTTTTGTACTTTATTCGTTCAAAGATTCCAGATGAATATCGAGATATTCTGGACGAATAGACAAGGCTTAATGAAAAGTAAGAAATTTAAGCGATATTTTTGTATGAAAGAAAACTTTAATCGATGCATCTCCAACATGCATTTGAGTTTTTTATTTTAAAAGACATAAGAATGATTACAATTGTGTGTAGAAAGTTAGCTTACATAGCTGTTGAAGCGTTGAGAAACTGTAGGTACTTCAGGGTTGAATCTTGATAAGATTGCTACAATGTAAATATGTATAGCATTTGATGTTGACTTGCGTTATTTCTACAGATTCAAATAAAAAAATATGTAGATTTTCTGTTATGTACGTACTTTATATTCAATTTTCATCGAAAGTAAAAATCGAAAATAAGAAAGATAGAGATCAGCGAAACTTTACAATTAGATTAAGAAAACCTTGAATTTAAAAAATGTCGAAGTTTAGGCAAAGACAGCAGAAAGCATGTTTGCAAGATAATTTAGGGGACCCTCTATAAATTACATATATTATAGGACCTCTAGGATTGGACCTCGAAACTTCAATAATCATAAGTTTTAAAATCTACATATGGGGCATAATTTCTGAAGTGTACCCACCTCGAAAATGAAAGTTGTCCGATCGGGCTAAAAATTGGCCCAATTGTAGTCCTATTAGATAGTACTCCTCACACCAAAAATTAATTCATTTTGATAATTATTTATCACAGTGGAGGGGGTACAATTTTGTGTTTTTTAAGAAAAGCTTTACTTTCAAACGTTTGTAACTTTTGTCCTATTGCCTTAAACAAAATTTCACTTGAAATGTTTTCGATAGAATTTTTCATAAAATTTCTGGTGGTAATAACGATGTTTGAAAAAAATCAAAATTTGACCCAAATTTTCGAAAATCAAAAATAAATTTGACTTTTTTTCAAACTTGGGCACTTTTTTTTTTCTTCAAAATAGTTTTAAAAGAAAGCTGAGATTTTTTCCTATAAGACCTCCAATTTTTAGAGTGGCAAATTAATTTGTCTTTGAGTAATAGAACGATACGTAAACAAGATGCCGTGATTGGGCGGGTGGCGCGCGATTTTCCCTAGTGCGCTCACGCCGAGGATCGTTGTGCAACGCTTTAGTGCCAGTTTTTTAAGTTAAGTAATATTACATGGTAATATTATCTGTCTTTCGGTTCGATTTTTTGGCGATATTTTCAACAGTTGTTTTCTTTGCAGGCTTCTTTTGCGGTTTTTGTTTTTTGCCATTCGAGAAGATGTCGTATTTCTCAGAGGACGAAAACTTCTTGAGTTGAAGTTTTCCGTCTTGAGTGGAAATGAAAGCGTGGTACTGTAATTAGGGTGACCAGACGTCCTCATTTAGGAGGACATGTCCTACTTTTCGCTTGCTTGTCCTCCTGTCCTCCTAAACTTTGGAAAACTCATAAAATGTCCTCCCTTTTGGTCAAAAGACAAAATTTATACTTTTTCTCATAAAATTTTCTGGAAAATATGCTAATTTCAATAAGTAATTGAATGTATTAATTATATTCCATTACATGTGTCAGCAAATAAACATTTAAAAAATTGATAATCCAAAAAAAAAATTAATTTTGATCGTATTATGGGGGGAGTGGGGGTGGCGAGGTTATGTCCTCCTTTTTCCACTTGGGCATCTGGTCACCCTAACTGTAATGTATCTGGCATCATGACAGCTTTGTCAAATCTGGTTTTCAGTCACTCGGTGGCTAAGGCATGATTTTCTTTGCTGCTGAAAAAAATTTCGGTTTCCTTACAGTTACTGTTTGGCCACTGAAACAAAGCATGGAGAGTGAGCATGTGATGTTTCGGAGAACATTGTAAGCTTGAACGTACTGCTTGTCTCTTTATATTCGCTCCTATACCATCACATGCACCCTTACCATGAGATGTTCCATGGAAGTGCCATTCAGCTTGGATACCAAAATCTTCTTCATGGGCTTGGAGATTAACAAAGCTACTCCTATTTTTGAAATGTTGCCCTGTACCATCAGTGAAATAGTAGATTTTACTTGGCCTGAAATGAGTTTTCACGTATTCTACCATTATCTTTTGATACTCGTGAACAGCCACCATGTCATGAGCTAAATTATCATTGCGTTACATTCTGGATTATGAAGGCGTAATTCTCAGCAAAATCGAAGCAAATCAAAAACTCCCCAGGCAATAAATTTTCCTTCAGGTTTTTGAAGAAAAATGTAAATGTAAAAAAAATGTAAATTCAAAAGATGTATATTCTCACTTCTAATTTTTAAAGCATATTCCCAATTAATTTTACACTTACCGTAATGCAGGCGTTTGTTAATTCACCCTGAAAATGCAGAGAACAGTTATTCTAGCAGCATATAATATTACTTAACTTAAAAAACTGGCACTAAAGCGTTGCACAAAGATCCTCGGCCTGAGCGCACTAGGGGAGATCGCGCGCCACCGGCCCTATCACGGCATCTTGTTTATGTATCGTTCTATTGCTCAAAGACAAATTAATTTGCCACTCTAAAAATTGTAGGTCTTATAGGAAAAAATCTCAGCTTTCTTTTAAAACTATTTTGAAGAAAAAAAAAGTGCCCAAGTTTGAAAAAAAGTCAAATTTATTTTTGATTTTCGAAAATTTGGGTCAAATTTTGATTTTTTTCAAAAATCGTTATTACCACCAGAAATTTTATGAAAAATTCTATCGAAAACATTTCAAGTGAAATTTTGTTTAAGGCAATAGGACAAAAGTTACAAACGTTTGAAAGTAAAGCTTTTCTTAAAAAACACAAAATTGTACCCCCTCCACTGTGATAAATAATTATCAAAATGAATTAATTTTTGGTGTGAGGAGTACTATCTAGTAGGACTACAATTGGGCCAATTTTTAGCCCGATCGGACAACTTTCATTTTCGATGTGGGTACACTTCAGAAATTATGCCCCATATATGTGGTAATAATTATAATTTTTGTAACCATTTTTCATGGTCTCATACAGATGACACATTTATTAATTATAGTAAACTTTAAATACGAAAACGAAAAAATAGAGGTCCAATCCGAGAGGTCCTACTGTACCTGTTTTTAGGAGGTAAGGGGTTTCGGAAAATGTCAAGTTAATACTATTGAAGTTCACAATGTGTGACTTGAAGCTATCGTATGTGGAAAAAATTCAATTGTTAACGTAGTAAAAACGACTTCAAGAGAGCCAATTGAAATTTTTATTTATTTATTAAACATATATTTCACGGATATGTCTTATATTTGTTAAAAATGAAAATGCATGGCAGATCTAACACACTGGTACATCTATAATTTGTTTCACTGGCTTGCTGTTTTCCAATTTTCTGTGTGAAATATGAGGCCATAACGAGACGATCATCCAAGCCGCTTTCTTAAAGAGTGTCTCAAATCGTTTAATAATAAATGAAAAAGCAACATTTAAACGAATTCGAAAATCTTAATTCGTTCCAGTCTTCTTTTACTGAGAACCAACAGCCATACCTCGCTGAAAAAACCAGTTCTCGTCGGATCACTGAAGTTAAGCAGCGTTGGGCGCGGTTAGTACTCGGATGGGTGACCATTCGAGAATACTGCATGCTGTTGGCACATCGTGGGTGTGGTGAGCCCACACTTGTAGTTATTTACTACAAGAAGCTATCCACCTAGAAACACTACCCGAATCGGGTAGTGTCACGCCTACCCTGAAAGGGAAATGGCTTAATGGTATACTACTACTACGTTATTGTTAACGCTGTGAACCTGATTGTTAGAAAAACAGAACTTTCGGCCTTAAACCAGATTTTAATTACGTGGATATTTACAATTATTGTTTCATATGATGAGTAATTAACAAAAAAGCACTGGACTTACCTTTTTGGTATTTGTTTTCTTTTTAAAGTCCTACATAACTTTTACCGCAAACAGCTATTTAAATAATTGTTCTATTAAAATTTACTTTGCTATTATTACTTCAAAATAACACGTAATTGCTAAAAAGTATCTTGACGCTTTTTGGGAATAATCCCAACACTGATATTTTATCGAATCTCTCGTCTATTGTAATGGCAGCAATGCATTTTGCATACCCGTTGTTCCATATTCGCCATTCGCGGTGAGCACGAACTACAAAGGCGCTGCAATCGCAATCATATGATCGAGTAACGTGATCTGAAAACAGTCTCGTTTGAAATATATACGTGGAGACTTCTCGTAATAATTGAAATTATTGTAATTTAAATTAAAAGTAAGAATATATATTGGACGTACTGTACTTGCAAATATGAGACATTTGTGAATTTGTTGAGGGAACATTTAATAGGCGAAATATGACGGAACGAGAAGCAGTTTTACAAGCTGGTCAAATGGTGCTTAAAGGAAGCACTACAAAGACCGTTAATAAAATTGTAATTTCTGATCTAAAGCTATCCCGAACTATTAATTATTTTAGTTCTGACAGCTCCTTTCTTTGGCCAAAAATGAAAAGCCAGGTTACTATTTCTATCAGCGCGAGAAGAGCATCCAGGTATGGAACAGAATGTTCCATTCTTTGAAGGCTATTTTGGAGTAACAGCGTGGCCGTTTTAATCAAAGAAAAAATTCCCGTTTTTTTCCCGGTTCGCAAACATTTTTCAAGGGCAATGAAATTGAAAAATTCTAACACTAAAGCTAACCATTTTTTCTATTTTAGGTAATAAAAATTGAGCTGCAAATTAAAGCACCCAAAATGGAATTTTAAAAGTTCAAAATTAATTTTGAACTTTTAAAATTCAAATTTGAAAATATTATAATTCAAATATTTTGTATTCAAATGCTCAATAATTTGCACGTATAACATTTTAAACTTTTATAAAATGTAGAGTTCAAAGATGCAGATTCAGTTTCAAAAATATAAATCCACGTTATCGTTTTCAATGCTCTCAATTAAAGAATCAATCATTGAATTCAAAATTTTTCAAAATTATATCATTTTAAGCAATTTTAAGCTAGAAATATTAAAAATTGAACATTTACATTTTTTATAAGCTGAATACTTTTTAAATTAAAAGTTAAATTATTTTTATTTTAAATAGTTTTAAAATTTTGAAATTGCTTCAAAATTTTATTTCAAAATCTTGAAACATCTACATGTTTTTTGTACATTTTTTCACATTTTAAATTATTTTTGAAATTTTTTCAGAACTTCTAAACATCTTTTAAAATGATTCGAATTTTTCCTAACATTTTTTTTAAATCTTGTCAAATAAAAAAATTTTCCTTAAAATCTCCCACATTCATTTTTGACAATTTTGTAAATCTTTCTAAACGTTTTTAAATATTCTCTTAAAATTAATTTTTCAAAATACAAAATCATTTTCAATTTTCCTAGGAATCCTAAGGAAATGTTTTTTATTCTTTTAAAGCCTTTCACAATTCTTAAAAAGCTTCTTAATTTTTTGTTCGAAATCTGCAAAAAGCTATTTGCACCGAAATAACGGTACGAATAGCCGGATTTTTTGGTACGCATAGGCACTTCATTTAAATTATTTGAAGTCATTTCAAAATTTTAAATAATTTCGAATTTTTTCAGAACTTCTAAAAATCTCTGTAACTTACTCGAATTTTTTCTACGAATAATAGGTGTTCAAATGTTATTTATATATCAAAATTCCACAATTTGACTTACAATTTAAGTTTTTTTAATAGAAAAATTAAAAATGTAACGTTTAAAGTTTATATTTCTTGTTTTGAATATTTGATTTATAATTACTGATTTTAAATGAACATTCAGATATTTCTAAATATTAAGTAATTGTTCTTTTTCTTAATTAAAAATTTTCAAATTAAATAGTTTATAAATGGAACATTCTAGACTGAAACAATATTTGAAATTTAATAAAATCCTTTAATTATGAATATATTATTTTGAAGTTATTTTAAAATTTTAAATAGTTTATAAACTTTCAATCTGGCGTTTACATTTGTTTAAGTAATAAGACTTTCCAATTGAAACAGTTTAATTTTTAACGTTAAAATCTGAAAATTCTAAAATTGTGAACTGATTCTGAATCGTGTAATTAATTATAAATTAATTTATATTCAAAGTTGGTCAACTAAAAATATTTTTTATCCAAAATCTTTGATTTCAGACGCTACTAATTTTTCATTTTTTAAGTCTTTGAAACTGCATTTAAAATGTTTTTTAAATTAAATGTACGCTTAAAAATTAAAATGTAAACTGGAAAATTTTTAGAGTGAAAGATTTTTGAATTACGCGTTCTAAACTGAATGATGGCATAATTGAAAAATATCACAATTTAACTAATTATTTAAAAAAACAGTTGAAATAAAAGTAGGACAGACTTTTTTTCTAAAAATTTGAAAATTCCCATTCAAATAATTATTTGCCACATACGACTCTTGACCTAAACCTTAAAACACCATCATAAAATTCCTTTTAATCTATTATGTTAATAAATATTATAGTCTGAATACTTACCATTATTATACTTAGATATGTCAACTACCGATTTTACTTAATTTTTATACGTGACACCTTACATTAATTAATGTGAGATGTAAATAAACCGTACGTCATGTGAGAAATAAATAGGACGAGACTGTTTATAGTGTTTCACCAAAGTGCCCGCCAGAGTTCGTATTTTCGTGCTCACCGCGAATAGCATAGGATAAGTCATTGTCTCAGCTGAACGCAGTCAGTGATTGTAAATTATACTAATAGGGTAAATGAACCAATTGTCGAGGAAATCGTCAACCTCAAATTTTATTATCCTCTTTCTTCTAAACGAAAACTCCTAGAACTTTGAAACTTGTTCGTGTAGACGCAAAATTTATCTAACTTTAACCCTAATTAGTCACACTGGGTGAAATTCACCCCACAAAATTTTCGAGCTCCTCGTAGAGGAGCTTGTTACCTTAACTCCACCGATTTTTTAAAGAATATTTAAACAATTAATTTTGGTTACAGAAACTAGAAGATCACGCTGAAGCGTGACTAATTAGGGCTAATTTCTGCATGTATTTTTATACATAAAATTCAAACTTGAGATATAAATGGCGATAAAAAGACAATGTGGTCAAAAACACCATTTCTCGATGTGCATTCCCCAACACGTAATAACTAAAAATACCATTTAAAAGAAAGAACGCTGGTAATTAGATAATTTAAAAAGAAATATTAAATGCGAAGTTGAAATTTAAAAAAGTATAAGAAGACTTTGTTCGGGTTTTCTTTACTTAAAAAAGGAAAGAAAAGTTAATTCACAAGCTCACAAAATTCCTGAATTAATATTTATTTAAAGTGTAGTAATCCTTAGATATAATAATGAAGCTTAATTTTGATGTAGCCTAAAACATGCTCTCACCATTCATAATCGACAATTGGTTCGCAAACGATAATATCGAAGGCATCATATCTCGAGCCGAGTCCTCGAGAGAAATATAGCTTTGAAAAAAGTTGTCCCCAATTATCCGATGTTTTATTTAAATAAATACTGAGCCCACAATTTTCAAATAGTCTATTTAGTTAAAAAAAAATGCTTCATTCTTCCCAATCATTGTAGTAACATTTAGATATAAAGAATAAATCAAGAAGTAACTGAATTTGTGGTTTAAAAATGTTGATATAACCAACGTAATATATTAAGAAAGTGGAAACTTTCCATAAAGTTCATGAGGGACTCTATTACAGATATTAAATTCGAAATGAATTCTTTTTCTAAAAATATTGCGTTTTTTAGAGTTTGTCGTTTAGAGTACCTACATCATTATAATATTGGTTTTATTACAATATTGATTATGATTAACTATTTATCGTCAAAATTATCTGGCGATCCTCGACAACTGGTGCACTCTCGGTAATTGGTGCCTTTACCATGTAGGGTTTCAGTCTTAAAAATGGTTGAAAAAAAGCTAAGGTACTTGCAATTTTTTTTTAAATTCAGGTGTCGCGAATATTTTTATACATAGGTTCGTTTCGTATTTCTCGCTTTTTTATTTTTAATACACATCTGAACTTTCAATCATAACTTAATTTTATATAATGCAACGTTGAAAAAAATATTTGAGAAAAGTAGATTACATAGAGGAAGGGATAACAAATTAGCATAAATGTGTCACGTAATTTATGAATCGTCACTTGAATTAACAAGTATTGGTTTGTCAGAAATAGATTAACTATTGATAATGTTACTATGTGACAAAATATAAATTGCAAGAGTTTAGAATTGCAGCAGTCAAATTGTAAAAAAAAGTTAACATTTAATGTATTTAAAATTTTGCAATGGTAATAAAATAACTTGAATTAGTTACTATTTTCCATTATTCCTAAAGATTCCTTATTATTAAAAGTAAAACTATAAAAAAAAGTTTGTTTTTTTAAATATTTTTTTAAGGCATCCCAAAATTCACTAGTTATCTCAAGATCAAAAGTGGGCATTGTTAAAAATGATTTACAAAATTAAGGAAAGTATTCAGTTGTTTAAAATTGTTTATTTAACAACAGACTTACAGTTTTCTGTTTTTGCTTTCTCTTTAGGTAAAAGTTTCAATTCTTATTTAATCCTAATGTTGTAGGACTCACTTGATTCATTAAAAGATTATCTACAAATCTCTTTGGTAGGTTTTTATTTAGTAATTATATCATTGTTATTTTTATAAAAAATATTTTTCTGAAAATTTGTTTAAAAATAAAACTGTACCGAAGAGATTTGTAGAGAATCTTTCAAGGAATAAATTGAATCCTACAACATTATGATTAAATAAGAATTGAAACTGTTACCTAAAGAGAAAGCAAAAACATAAAACTCTTACATTGTTAAATAAACAACTTTACCATTAAATATTTTTTTTCTAAAGTCTCCTTCATCTCTCTCCCAAAATTAGTTACAATTAACAAAATACAATAGTGACACAATAAAAACAATAGTGACCATGCTTAAAAAGGAAGGAACTTTGTAATGATGTAGTCATCCATATATGAAATGGGTAATCTTAGTTTTATTCAACATAGAATCATTGGAACGTCAAAAATATTAACAAAACTGATTGTCTCAAAAATAATGAATTAATTAGTCTTGAATTCATTACACATCTGTACAAAAATATGTTTCTCTATGATAAGAAACAAATTCACATTTCCAAGAGTCGATTTGCCGAGGATTATTTACAAGAACTCATTAAAATAAAGGATTAAATTATAAATGACATATTTTGTGTAAATCACGCTATCTAGGAATATCCATTTTACTTAACCTGATAATAAAATCACATAGTCTCATTTGAACCTGAATCTCCATAGGGTTGGTGGTAACGTAAAACCCAGGAACGGCAGCCTTCTCGAGAATACTTTGCTGATCAGAAACTTTCTGATCAAGTTGCAGAACCAAGTTCATATCTGTTTGTTTCACTTCGTCTTTATGCTTTTTATATAAAGCTACTTTTGCAGCCACGCGATCTTCTTCCGTAGTCAAAGCTGACATTGCTTCTTGGAGTTCTATTTTCTGCTGGTTCAGTAATTGCAAACGTTGTTGAAAAAGATGCTTTTCCGTAACGTGCTGAATTTCCATTAACCCTTTCACGATCTCGAAAATAGTGTCATTTAGGAGGGAATTTGCCAAACCTGATAATAATTCATATGGGAGACGCTGCTGATATTTCGGAGAGAGTGACGAAGCCATGAGTTGAAGCTGCTCCACCAAGAAATAAAGCTTTCGTTGAAGATCCTGAGGAGTTGGATCAGCTTCCATACTTTTTTGAGATTATACGTTTCTTGACTTGTTCCCGTTTCGGCGTTTTTGCGATTCGTCCGTTTGAAATTTATCAGTGTTTTTAATGTTCATCCTGACATTTACACATGTGTAAAGCTTAGTCGCTTTGCACAATATAAACAGTAATTTATTTGATCAACAGGTTTAATTACTTGCTTATAGATTAAAAATGTCAAGCAAGACCATAGAAATGCGGATACATTCTTTCAGGTTATACCACTAAGGCTCGTTCAAAATGTCCAAAAGTTTCAATACGACAAATAGCTTATAGAACCCTTAAAACAATATAATACTTTCATCACTTCTATTAAAGGATTCCTTCTTTTGTGGTTGTCGTTTTTTTATATAGAGCACCTGACACCATGCTACATCTAACTATAAAACACGCTGACCGCTGACACTATAAATTTCACTAAAAACTATTCATCCAGACAAAAGTTTTGTGCGCTGACGTTGACCGCTGACTCCACGCATACATAATACATATGCAATATGCATGCGCAAACGTTAATCATATATGCATATATATCGAAACATTGACAACAATAGCGTGCAGACATATATTTCTGTCTCACACAGCGAGCATGAACTTCCTCAGCATTGCGGCATTGCGCTTGCAATTTCAGGTTAGGCGGGAAAATGCAAGACGTCTGCACGCCGATCGGCCAAGCATTAGTGTAACGTTATAGATTTTGGGGTCTTAGAGCCCGCACAATATATACGTTTAGTTACATGAAGTGTATCTCGGAAACTAGTATCGACTAGCGAGATATCGATTCGATATATCGATGTTGGTTCAAATTCAAATAAGAATTTAAAGTTGAACTAATAACTATAACTTTAAAATAAAGAATAGGAACAATTTAGAAGTAATACTTATTATTATTTATTATTAATTATGGATTTAATTTGATATCAGGGAAATACTTATAAACTACTACGCAATAAGAAATAGGTTAGATTCTTATCATTCCTAAAGATGACTCATCGAGCTATTTTTAGTAGCGGAACGTGCCATAGAACAGCTTTTGACAGGAAGTCGTATTGTAAATATCCGATCACAATTTGGACTTTGGACCAAAGTTGTTTAGAAATATCAATCAACGAATGAGTCATATTGCGTCTTAAATCTAATAGGCGGAGCCATGCGACCTAATTTCTAATTGGTAAAATGACTATTAAATTCGATGACGTCAGCGTTTTGATTGGCTGAAAAGGTAAAGTGGGAGATTACTCCGCCCAAAATATAGTTTATAAAAAGGCGCGCACAACGGAAAAACGCCAGATTTTGTATCTCCGAACCGCATTTTAAATACTAAACCTGCGACACTCAATATTGTAAAATTAAGTCTTTTTGACTTAGAATTTTTCTGGTCAAGCTTGGACTTAGGAAATTCGTTTGAATTATTGTAAATTATAAACAATCAAAAATAAGCTTATTTGTTAAACGTGAAGCGGGACGCCGCATTATAAACAATTATAAACAATTGTGAATTAAGTGATTAGTTATTTTTGTTAACCACAAACTAACAATTGTGAAGTTGATACAGTAATGGTGAAGACTCATTATTAATAAATTGTGAACCATTAACTGTTAAATCTAGTGTACTTTATTTCAAATAAATTCCTTTGAATGGTTTTCGTTTCAACGAATCAACGGCAACAACGATCCCGTTCTGATGTCCAATCAGCGAGCAGAGAATTATTGACAGGAAAGCTAGGTCAAATTTGGGCATTACAAATAGTACCAATTGAATGCAGTGCTCCCAATGAGGGCACCTTGCACTACTGCGCATGCGATGCATAAGGCGCTTTATTGGCTGCCGTTCGCGCGCTTATTTGAAATGTGAAAAAATACAATTTTTTTATTTATTATTATTAATTAAAAATAATTATATTTTAACGTGCTCAAGTGGTACGTGAATGGTTTTTATTATATTCTAAGCATTAGGTTGAAAAATAAAATGAGTATTCAGTAAATAAAAAATATCATGTTTATTTATTGAAGTCTCATTTTATTTTTTAACCTAATGCTCAGAAAATTTTAGAAACCATCCACGTACCACTTGAACATTTTAGAATATAATTATTTTTGAATATAAATAATGAATAAAAAAAATTGTATTTTTTTACGTTTCAAATCAGCGCGCGAACGGCAGAAAATAAAGCGCCTTATGCATCGCATGCGCAGTAGTGCAAGGTGCCCGCGTTGGGAGCACTGATTGAATGGGACGAAACTTGATTTTTTCAATAACTTAAAAAAGAACTATTTTTTAACATTAGTGTATTTAAACATTATTTTTTATTATCTAAAAGCCATTCGATTAGATAATAAAATTGAATAACAAAATTTTTAGGATTTTATTATTTAATTGAATAGCTTTTTAAAAATAAAAAATAATATCCAGCACACTTAGGGTGCTTTTACACCTCTGCATTGGTATGCATTAGCAAGCGCTAAGCGGTCACTCCATCCTCCGATAAATCTAGTAATATGTCAGTTATCTTTTAGTAATTTTCTACTAATGTAAAATATTACTATATAATTACTATAATATTACTAGATTTATCGGAGGTTGGAATGACCGCTTGCAAATGCATGCGTACGCGCGTGCATGCATGCAGAGGGGTAAAAGCACCCTTATTGTGAAAAATCATTTTTTTTTCAAGTTATTATAAAAATGAGATTTCGTCTAATGCAATTGGTATTATTGCTTAGCCCTCGGCGTGCAGACCAGGCAGTGCTCCCAATCTTACTCCCCAACCGTACTGCTTATTTAAAATGTTTGAATTATGCAAATTAATTGTTTTGAACAAATGATAATTAAAAAATGTATGAAAATACATTTTTCATTGCAAAATAAACTTTCGCAGTCATAGATATAATATTAATTTTATTTCACTGCTGAAAACACAAAGAGATAAGTTTTTTTTTTGCTGAGAATCCAAAACTGAAAGGGTAGAAAAGTTAAAAAAAAACATATTTAAGTTCTAAACACTTATTTTGTATGGAAAAAAATATGAAATTAATTAATTATGAGAAAAAATTCGTCTTTCTTCGATGTCCGAAGGAATAATGTGTTTTCAGCAGTGAAATCAAATAATTATTATATTTAGGACTGTGAAAGTATATTTTGCAATAAAAATGTATTTTTATGCATTTTCTGATTATTATTTGTTTAAAACAATTGATTTGCATATTTTAAACATTTTAAATAAGAGCGCGCTATGCAGCCAATCAGAAATTCGGCGCGACGCATGTGCAGTGCGGTTGGGGAGCAAGATTGGGAGCACTGAGACCTCTCGAGATTCTCGAGTAAGAGATAAATAGATTCGGCCGTCTCTTTCACTCTCATGAGTTTCCCACGTGGAACGGCACCTTGAGTCGGCCATTTTAATCTTGATTCTCCGGAACAGCGGAACGCGAACGACACATAAAAATAAACAGTTGGCAAAACGTGCGCGTGCATAGGGTCCACGCTACTGCTATGTCAAGTCTGCGTCAAGTCAATGCTACGTCGGTTTCTCAATCCTATTGTGGACTCTCCATAACGTCACAACTTGAAATACCTAATGGAGAAGGTGATTCAACCACCAGGTAACCCATGATCTAAGAATACACGGTCTAGCCACGCGCAACTAAAAAAAAGTTAACCAGTACGAAAACTCTGCCACCGGCGGCCATATTGGATAAGTTAGCGCGCGAGAATGTAGTCTATTTGAAAGGACGTAAATGTCATGAGAGAAGATTTCAAGTGAAAGATAAAGTAATTGTACAATTTATAAATCAATGAAATTAGTTTGAAAATAATGTAATAGATAATATAAAATATTAAGGAGTATATAACTTATTATCCTTGTAATGTAGAAGAAATATGGATAACATAACCCTTCAATGCACATGAAAAATTTTACCTTTTAACGCAAATGAAATTAAGTACCATTGCCTGAAAAGAAAGCAGAAGTTTGTTTTCGGTGTCAAAGCACAAATCAATAAATGCAAACTATCGATATCATAGTCTGTATTCTGATAATATCAGTTTTTATAATTCGTATATACATGCACGTAAATGCGAAAAAAAACCTCTCATTGTACACAGAGAAACATACTCACACCTTATATTCGTATGAAATCATGAATTTACAATATATATTAATTAAATAAACATGCAAGTTTTGCTATAGTGCAATAAATATATAGTTAAAAGTTTGTCATAAGGACAACCGCAGGATTTCGCCCAGAGCGGGTGCTAATCTGAAAAATTGCACATGCTCCCAGCGAAGTCGCGGTAAAATTTCAGCCGTAACCACGTCTCACGGCCGTGAGATGGGTGGTTACAGTCTGCGACGAATTCAATACGATGATCCGGCAAAAGTCTCGTGCACCCTGAGGACACGGAGCGACCCAAGGACGACCGCCTTCTGTATTTTCCCCGGAAGTGTCTCAGCATTTTGTTGACACGCAGGGATGGTTTTCAGGATATTAACCAGTGAAACCTTGGCGCCTTCAAGAGCGCCGATGATCAAGACGATTAGCTTAACAGAATATTCCGGGTATAACCGTCGCAACTCCCTTACAAGGTCTTTATACCTCTCTTTCTTTTCTTTCTCCTTGGCTGTGAAGTTTTTGTCAGCTGGTGCCGAAAATTCGATAACGAACATGGTTCGTTTCTCGAATTCCAGGAGAATTATGTCAGGCCTCGAGTGCGCAACAGAAACAATTGTCGAGAATATGAAGTTCCAGTTATGTGGCATTTCTCATTTTCGACAATTGACTCTATTCCTCTAGGAGCGTTTAGCGGAGAAGTATTTGGGCTAATGCCGTAAGAGTGACAGAGATGTTAATAAAGCACTCTTGGTGCCGCATTGTGCCTTTGGATGTAGGTCGTTCCCGCATGAGTTGTACAACTGGATAGTATGTGTCCTAGATGCTCGGGGTGTGCATGACACGCTCTGCAGCTATCATCGGGAATGTCTTGGCTCAAAATGTGGCGACGGTATGCTAGAGTGGAAATGACACTGTCTTGAAATGCCAAAATGAAGCTCTCCGTGCCCGACTTCAATCCGGGTGATCTAAGGAAAGCAAACGTTAGCTCATACGACATCGACTGATCATCCACATTTCTGTGGAAGATGCCGTGCATCCTCTTGTCGAGGAGCTGTTCGCGGAAGTTTTTCTCCTGTGCTTTCTTAATTTGGGCCTTCAGAAGTGAGTATTCAAGATGGATAAGATTTGATGCATTTCGCTCACCCCTGATATTGAAGTCCTAACCATTGTAAGAAGAGGGTCTTGTCCATTTGCAACTATATGTGCTGTACCCAGAATAATTCTGTTGTGAAGACATTCAAGATTCATTATTCCGCGACCACCTAGGCGGCGCGAGATGTAAAGTCGCGGAATAGAAGACTTAAGGTGCATGCTCTTGTTCATGTGCAAAACCTTTCGCGTCCCGATATCAAGGGATCTGAGATCGTCCTTCGTCCATGGAACCACTCCAAATGAATAGAATACTACCGGGATGGCGAGCATGTTCGTTGCAGATACTTTGTTTCTCGCCGACAGTTCGGAAGACCAAATCTGCCGGATGAGACGTTTGTATCTGCATCGGAGAGTATCCTTCATAGATGTCGCGTCCTGACTGCGGCTCTGTGGCACGCCCAGGTATGTATAGGTCTCTCCAGCGCAAAGGTGTCATAAAGCGCTTCTGTCAACGAGCTCAGGATCTTCGGGGATGCCATTAAGTTTTCCTTTCTTCAAATTAACCTTGACGTATTTCTCTAACCCGAACTCCATTCCAATCTCTTGAGTGTACTCTTTGACAATTTTTAGAGCTGCATGTAGTTTCTCTTGATTTCTAGCATAGATCTTAAGGTCATCCATGTAAAATGCATCTGTGACCTTATGCTTTCGGTTTCCAGGTTTGCCACAGAGGTACCCTTCGGAATGGCGAAGTGCGAGAGATAGTGGCAATAATGTGAGGCAAAAGAGGAGAGGGCTTATGGTGTCGCCCTGAAACACACCTCTCTGAAAGGTGATACTGTTAGTGATCATACGATGTTTTCCAGATGAGATAGTAAATCTGGTTTTCCGAAGCGGCATTAATCTCTCTATGCACCACACAATGTGTGGATGAACCTTTACGCTTCCCAACAGACAGATGATAAGTCTATGGGAGGTTGAATCGAAAGCGTTCCGGTAATCAATCCAGGCCATCGATAGAAATCGCTGATAGGATGCTGCGTCTTTACAGACACATATATCGATGAGCAAGTTCTCCCGACATCCTGCTACGCCTTTCTTTGAGCCGCGTTGTTCATAAATCTCTCGCCACACAGATCCAATTGTCCGAACAATCCTACCATTTAGGATAGCTGTGAAGATCTTATACAGTGTGTTCAGACAAGTTATTGGCCTGTAATTCTTAGGGTCAGTTAACTTGCCCGTCTTCGGCAGGAGCACTGTGCGCCCTTCCACCAACCACTCCGGAATAGGCTCTTCCGACTTTAGATATGAGGTGAAAATGCGGGCCAGATGCTGGTGGGTTGAAGGAAACTTCTTCCACCAGAAGGTCTTGATACCATCTGGCCCCGGAGCGAAATAGTTCTTCATGCCTCTTAATACGTTTTTCACCTCCTCGGTAGTGATAGGTGGGCATTCCTCCTCAGGTGTTATGAGGGCATTGCACAGCTCCTTGAAGCTATTTATGTTCTTTAAGCCTTCTTTAAGTGGATGCTGAACTTCGTAGACTTCTCTCCAAAATGCTTCGACATCCTCTGGTTTGGGCGGATGGTCGACAGTAACTGGAGGGTCTTGGAAGAGTTTAGATGGGTCAGATAAAAACTGTCGATTTTCTCTGAGCCACCTCTCTCTCTCCGCTCTAGACTTCTCCTAGCGTTAGATAGTACTCGTATTTTGTCAACAATATGCTGCCTGATGGTCAGTAGCTTTGACTTGTTGATTGTGTGATGACGGATCCACAGTTCGCGCGCGAACTGTCGAACCTTTGTAGTGAAAGTCCTGCCAGATGTTATGTACTCAATCACACACTGAATGCTGGACGCGTACTGTCTGGCCCAGCCTATCTTTGTGCTGAGTTGATGTATTCGTCTTTTGGTATTATGATCAATCGTTGGTTCTGTTTTACGGTTTGCATCTGTGAAAGCTCTCGCTGCATTGTACACACCACAATTGATAGTCCAGAGGTCGGATTCTTCGGAAAAATCTCCACGGAGCTCGACATACAGTTCAGCCAGATCTTTGGGCTTGAGAGAAACCTGAATGTTGATGTTTCTCCGGGTCCTGAAGCATCGTTCTTCCTCTATTGGATGCCTGTTCGAGGTTGGTCTCAGTGTCGCCTCTCTTTCTCTATTGCCGACTTGTTCTGGCTGTGGTTGAGTAGGCGCTCCGCTCATATAACCCCTTTTACGGAGGTCCTCGACACGGTTTCGCAGACGGTTTTGCGAAAACTCCGAGAGCACTGGGTGTTTCTCGCACCACAGAGTATGGAGACGTGCCATGTAACATTTTCGTTCAGGGGCCATACTGGAATCATAGCACTCCAGCAGGTCTTCCTTGAGTCGATCCGTCCACTCAAAAGTAATGAGATTCCGCCGGTCAATCGTATTGACTCCGTCTTGATTGGCTCCCCCGACTTTAGGGTAGTCGGCATTGTTGTCCGACCCATTGTCGGGAGCCCTGCGCGATCGATTGTTTTGAACCGCACTTACTACAAATATGTTTGGTGTTTTCATTGTTGTTCCCACGAGCAGCTAGGGAAAAGGGTTCGTCCATCCTTGTAGAGCCCCGCATGCAAGGATAAGGTTGTATACTCTGAGAGGTCGCCCGGTATCCCAGAGTCACCGTTTGAGACACCTTACCGAGGTGCCATTCAGCTTTAGGCACGGTTGTTACACCTCCGCTTAGGATTTATTCCTTCGGGACCATCCCTGGACAATTGTCTGCGACTGCTTATTAATTATTGTAACCAGATTCAGCAGAAACCCTTGGTACAGGGACCCTCTATCCGCAACCCGAGGAAGCATTCGGTGGCTTTGTCATAGGCCCTTCGGTTCGATTCTCAA
>CAKNYM010045831.1:144657-209866 GCA_932195095.1 Andricus curvator | reverse complement strand
TTCAAGGAATTTCGAGAATTCAAGGAATTCAGAGAATTTAGGGAATTTAGAGAATTCAAGGAGTTCAAATGATTCAAGGAATTCAGAGAATTGAAGGAATTCAGGGAATTCAAGGACTTCAGGGAATTCATAGATTTTAAGAAATTTTGAGAATGAAGGGTATTAAGAGAATTTAAGTAATTCTGAGAATTTCGAAGAATTCAGAAAATCCCAGGAATTCTACGAATTCCGTGAATACAAAGAATTCTAAGAATTTCGCGAATAAAAAGAATTCCGTGAATACAAAGAATTCTAAGAATTCCGTGAATACAAAGAATTCAGAATTCTGAGAATTTACAGAAATCTTTTAATTTCTTGAATTCTCATAATTACTTAAATTCTCTGAATTCTTTTAATAGATTCTCTGAAATACCAAAATTTTTTAATAATATTAATTTTATGTTTTAATTTAAAAATTGCGTGAAAGGAAAAAAGATAATCGCGCGCGTGTTTTTTTCCAGTATTATATATAATGATTGCATATCAATTCTGTGTATCGATTGGAGGACCTATCAACTTATGTGAAAACAAAGCCGTAATAACGATACAGATAAAAAGTGCAACTTTGTAGTTGAAATGTATGCACATGAGAAACGATTATTATCTGTTGGTCGAATCCATGATGCGTATCGGTGGGAGGAAGGCATATAGCCAAATAAGCCAATTATGTCAATCCCGCGAAATCGTTTGTCGAATCGGAGAGCTCGAGGCGATGGTTATGCGCTGACTTCACGGACATGGCAAGTGCACGTATAAGTACGTAATAATATCGGTATTATGGCCGAAGGAAGAAGGAACGAAATGTCGAACGAATGGATGGATGGATTGGTCTTGGGACCATCGGGCCCATCAGAGGAGGGCATGGGTAATTATACAAGCAAACAAGGGGCGGTCCCACTATGATTATAGGGTCCTTCACGATGCCCCTCTAGCACTCAGTTTATCCATAATTACAGGGCCAACTGCTCTTCTTCGTGGCATTCTTTCTTTTTCCCTTTCCTTTCCTTTCTTTCCTCGATATCTTACTGCACTGCAGCTATATTCACTGAGCAACGTGCTCAATGTCACTCATCTACATTGTAAATACATACAATGTTAAAAATATTTGTGATTTTACAACACTTTACAATACAAATTATTGTAATGTAAAATTGCAAGCCCCATGTTATAAAATTAGCATTCAAATGCTACTGTAATTTACAAATATATTTATCTTTAAATATAGTTCAAAAGTTTTATGAATTATTATTGAAGTAACTTGAATGAGAAACCGTAAAATTCCATTTACTTAATATTCTGATTGTAACAAGAATTTTCGTTAGTGGAAAAATCATTAGGAAATTAACTAAATTACAGCCTCATCATTCGGTGTACAAAATATGTATTGTAAAATTACAACAAAAATTTTTTACAATGTATAATTCAGACTTCACAGCCCAAATTGCTCTCAATAACAGGGAATATTGGGCGATTTTTAATTAAAATAGTAGAATAATAGGGGGATAATAAGGGAATGAATTTTTTAAAATAAAACACAAGCAGACAAAAATAAAAAAGATTGCGGAGCCAAAAAAGGGACCTAAATATCATTGTAGTATTGGTATAGCATTGTCAAAATCTGCATTGATTGGAATTTTCTGCACTTTTTTTTTTATTCCAGTGTGAATTTTTAGTTTAGGCCAAATTATCCCAAGTAGGCCAACATAAGTCGAAAGTCATTGTTTTCGCTGTTAAATTAATTTTTTAATAACACTACGTCTGAAAAGATTTCTCCAGGTTTTGGTCGCAAACACATTTTTTGCGAAAGTTATTAACCATGAAAATTTAATGTTACAACATGACCGACATTTTTCGCGTGAACGGCCAAACGGATTTTGATGTTGAAATTTTTGTTTAAAAACTTATATTCCAGAAATTCTGCTTTCAAATATAAAAACATTGAATTTGTTAATTATTATATCAATTGTTTACAAACAAATCGAACATTTTTATTTGACAATTTTTGTTTAAAAACGTACATTCCAGAAATTTTTCTTCCGAATATAAAAACTTTGAATTTGTTAAAAAAAAATATCACTTGTTGATAAACAAATTGAACTTTATTCAAAACAATAATATATAATTACTATTCTTTTAAATAGACGGACGCACAACATACTCTGAACGCTCGCGCGTCGCACTAAAAAATTTATATCTCGTGTGTAATAATAGAAACTACTTATAGTATTTCTTTTCGAATATCTCTCCAGAGAAAATGTAGAATGTGCAAAAAATTGTTTTCTTTAAACAGAACAAAAGTACAATTTCTTTATAAACAATTGGTAATTTTTAAATCAGATTTAATGTTTTTATACTCAGAAGGAATTTTTCTGGCATGTACGTATTTAAACAAAAATTTCAGCGTATAAGAATCGTCGAAATCAGTTGAGCCGTTCCAGAGAAAAATGTTGATCATGTTGTAACATTAAATTTACATTTTTAATAACTTTTACAACAAAATTTTGTTCGTGAGAAAAACTTGAGGAAATCTTTTCGGTTATAAGGGCTATTACAAAATTTATATTACGGGGAAAAAAGACGACTTTCGATTTATGGTGGCCTACTTGGGATAATTTGACCTAAACTAAAAATTCACACTCGAATAAAAAAAAAACTGCTAAGCGGAAAATTCCAATCAATGCAGATTTTGACTATGCTATATCAATATTTTGACTTAAATGAAAAACAGGTGAATTGGACCAAATTTTGTTTATTTCAAAAACATTTGTATTCAAGCAAAAGATACGAATTTCCAACAAAAGAGTCCAATTTTCAACCAAATAGTCGTATTTTCGACCGAAATAATAGAATTTTAAACCCAAAAAGACGGATTTTCTAAAAAACAGATGAATTTTCAACTCAAACATATGCATTTTCAACTGAATATCAATTTTTAACAAAATAGTTGAATTCTCGACGAAAATAATATGAATTTTGAAGATAATGTTAATTTTCAACCAAATGTTAATCCTCAACAAAATGGATAAATTGTCGATCAAAATAATATAATTTTGTAGAAAACAGTTGAATTTTCAGCCCGAATATCAGAATTTCCAACAAAATAGTTAAATTTTGAAACAAAGAGGTTAATCTTCAAGTAATATAATGAATTTTACAAAGTTCATCTTTCAACCAAGCAATTGAATTTTCAACTAAAAAGGATCAATTTTTAACCAAAAATGGAATAGTTAAATTTGCAGTTGAAAAAAAAATCAATTATCAACCAAAAAAATAAAAATAATTTTCAACAATGTTTCGATTTTCAAAATTTAAACAATTAGTTGAATCCTTCACCAAAAAGATGTTTTTAACAATATAGTTTAAGTTTCAACAAAATAATTAAATTTGCAACCAAATAGTAGAGTTTTTAACCAAAAGAGATGAATTCTGAACCCAAAACTTTTCAATTAAAAAGAATGAACATTCTACAAAAAAAAGTTGGATTTTCTTATTGGGTTCTGTTATTTCAGTTCGCAATGAAGCGAAAAACGACAAAAAGGGATAGTTTTTTAAAAACAGGGGAAAAGAGAGAAATAGGTTAAAGAGTTATCTGATGTGATAATATTTAATTTATAAAATTGTGTTGAATCCTATACTGTTATACAAAATTTATCAACTTAATTACTGAAAAAACATATTTATCAATAATATTTAATATTCAGCAAAGAGCATAAGAACTAAATCAACCAAGATTGGGTCATCAGGAGATCGAGAAAAATCCGAAGACACCGGACGATTTGGGCTGCCTATTGACCAAATCTAACCGCTTTTAAAAAATTAACTACCTGTAGGGCGTGTCTGTTGTAAGATTTATTATTATTAGAACATTTGCTGTTTTTTATGATTTCGTCGGCTACCCCGGAAATCCTTATAATGACGGTTGGATGTCCGTCCATCCATTCGTCGTTAAGGATGTATTATAGGTACAATCAATCTCAAATATCATGCAAACTTTATAATTATTTATAAAACCGACCCTAATAGATTCACTTTTAATTGCTGCCAATTTTAAAAGAGAAATCTAAGCGTCCTTTAAAAATAATTTTTTAGGTAGAATATGTTTATTTAACAAATGTTATATGGATTTTTGTGCATTGGCTTCAATTTCAGTTAGGGTTGCAATTTTCATCAAATTTTATGCAATGATCAAGAGCTGATTTCATTCCTTAAAAGACTCTTTACGCTCTTGTTAGTTTGGTTTTAATTTTTTGGTTAAACAAAAGATAAACACTTATTATTTTTGTAAAACAATTTGTCCGAAATAATTTAAATTTTAATAAAACCCAAGTAAAGCATCTCTCAAGAAATGTAATCAGCCCTTGACTGGATAAGAATTGCAGCTTTTGCACAAAATTGAATCTAAAACACAAAAATTCACATAACTCTTATTAAACAACCAATTTTAAACTAAACCAGTTTTTTAAGGCATGCTTAGATTTCTCTCTCAAAATTTGCAGCAATTAACATTCGTTCGATTTTCGTCGATTTTATAAATCATTTTGAAAATTGCTCAATTTTGAACAGGACTGTACGTGAAGTGAACATTCTTAACCACTAGGGTGGGCCGAAAATACAAATTAAAGCAAAAACAAAAAAAGGATTAGTGCTGAAAAGTTGCTACGTTTTATTAAAAATAATAATCTCTAATGACTTCTGAAAATCAACAATTTTCCTAGGTTTGCAATAACGTCAAAACTATTGAATTTTTAGAATTTAAACGAAAAATTATGAAATTATGGTAATTTCTTTAGGTACAGTTTTTGGTATTAAATTCTAATAAAAAATTAAGATTAAAGAAATACAAGTTTTGTTTAAGTGAGATTTTTTTTAAATTATGAATTGAAACAGTTCTATTTTCATCGTTAAAATCTGTGAATTGTTTGATTTTGAACAGATGCAGAAGTTTAATAAAACATTTTCAATTCCAAACGCTTTTATTTTTTAATTGTTTAAACCTTCAAAATTGAATTTTAAAATTCTTTACATTGGAAATATGCGCTTAAAAATGAAGACATAAAATGAAAAATGTATAAAGTAAAAGAATTTAGAATTACGCAATGGAAACAGAATGATTTCATGATTATAAAAGATAAAATTTGAACTTAACATTAAGAAAGTTGCATCGATCTTATTGTAAATTGCATTACATCATGTGATATGAAATGTCTGATTTTCAAGTTATAGGATAGACTTTTCTTCTAAAAATATGTAAAATTTCTGGTAAAAAAAAATTACATTTCCCGTTATTTTCCGGCCTTAAGGAATTTCCGGTCCAATGGCCACCCTGAATATATCAAATTTTATTTTTTATCATATTTCTATATACCATGAACTTGAATTCGAGCCGTCGCACAGTGTGCTAAAGCAACATCTTTATTTAATAACAAATACATTTTTATTTTTTTTTAAATAACTTTTCAAGTGTACCACTGTTCTAAAGATTCTCAAATTTAATGACATACGACCTAAATCAGTATAATAACTATACGCAAATAATAATTTATAGTGCGTTGGAGTAAGAAAAAAATTATTTGTAATGTTATAAAGAATATAATAAACAAGCGTCATTTTTTCGTGATTTGCAATGATTAGTTGTTGAAAATCATAGGTTTTTGCATATAATTTAAAAATTTAAAGTTTACCATTCTTTCATAAATAGGGTCAATTGTTTGCATGAATTGGACTATTAATGCCTTTTTGTTGTGATGTTTTTCGAATTAACAATAACTATTAATTATTTAAACAATTTCTATAAACAAATGAACATTTCGATCGTTTTTCCCTTAACAGTCTCATTTTTTTACGGAATCAACTAAAAATGTCTTACCAATGACTTTTTGTGGTAATATTTGTTAAATTGACAAAAAAATGTTGATTATAGTAAAAATTTTTATAAACAAATACCTATTCTCACCTCTTTTTCAAGAATAGAATCAATTTATTCACGGAATCAACTAAGATTGTCTTGCCATTGACTCGTCGCTGTCATATCTTCCAAAATGACAAAAACTGTTAATTATCTAAACAATTTTTATGTTAAAATATTATAATAATCAATAATTAATCCTCTTCACCATCATGAAGGTAGCAGTTGTTGAAAAGGTTTTTTTGATTTCTTTTTTGATTTTGTAGGTTTCAAAGTTTTTAAAAATAATTCTTTAGTTTAAAAATATTTTTAAAAAGTTTGAAACATACAATTTAAAACAAAATAAAAAACCCTTTTCAACAACTGGAGAAGACTTATAGAATATAATTTCGCATTTTTGATTCACGTCAAGCTAATAAATAACCATTTAATTATGAAAATTGTTTATATAATTCACAGTTTTTGTCATTTTGCAAAATATGACAGCAATCAGTCAATGGCAAGATATTCTTGTTTGATTCAGTGAAAAAATTGATCGTATTCACGGAAAAAAGGTAAAAATAGATATTTGTTTATAAAAATTTATATCAGATAATTAACATTTGATGTCAATTTGAAAAATATGACAACAAAAAGTCACTGGTAAGAAACTCTTAGTCGAATTCGTATAAACAATTGAGTCTATTCATGGGATAAGGGTACACATGGACATTTGTTAATATTAATTGTTTAAACAAATAAAATTGTAGTCAAATTACAAAAAATGACAACAAGAAGTCAATAAAACGATATTTTCAGTTTATTTTGCGAAAAAAATTGAACCTATTCGTTCAGAAATTTCAAACTGCGTATTTGTTTATAAAGATTATTTAAATAATTGAAAAATAGCAGCTATTTTTAACTAATCGTAATCTTACATTATTTTTCTTATATTTTATGCCGAAACTATGAATTTCAACAACTAATTTCTGCAAATCACGATAAAATGACACTTGTTCATTAATTTGTCTTTACACTGTAAAGAATTTTTTTCTTACTCCAACACATTCTAAATTATTTAAGTATTGTTCCTATACTGCATTAAATCTTATTTTATTGAATCTGAGAATCTTTAGAGCAGTGGCAGACTTGAAAAGTCATAAAAAATTTAATTTGTTATTAAATACAAAATTAGCTATTACCTCGGCTGTTACACGTTATGCCTGGAAGCCTTACGGTTACTTAAAAAAAATACAACAAAATGCGTTGAAAAATGAACTGTCGAGCGATTTTCGTCTAAAAAAAGTGTTTTTCTTTTTGTACACGGAGCGTCGCTATTCGCCAAAGAAAATCATATTAAAAGAAAAGATTCCATCATAGCTTAACTGTCTTGAGTCATTCTTGTGAAAAAGTTAAATATAAAAAACTTTCAAACAAACTTGATGACACGCCATATTGCTCGTGCATGCATATAAAATTATAAATTATTATAAAACAAAAACGGTTTTCCGATTATAAAACAGTAACGCTTTTTCCGACTTTTCCCTGCAGTTTTTCACCTTTACGTAAAACTAGGCTAGACCCCCCACCATAAAAAGTGTTACGTAATTTGTGGATGGCCCTCAAACGAAAAGGTTAAAAATAAAAACATAACTTTTTTATGCAGACGGATAGTTATTTTGTATTTCGATTAAGAAATAATACACACAGTATACAGGTACAGTATACAGATGTTGAAGGCAAAGAAGAATCTTATAGTCTAAGGTATCGCCATAAATCGAATTCACCACCTCATAAAGTCGTACACTACCTATTTCTGTCTCAATACCCTCGATCATTAATACAATGCAGTCGTATTAAAATAAATCGATACATAAATATACAAGGCAATGCTAATATGTACACACATAGTATAGGTACATACATTAAAGGAAGTTAGCCAGAGTGATAAATTGACCCAATTTTTCGATTCATGCATGCCATACACGATAAGCTTTACATTCGATGCTGGATACATTAGAGGTACATTATACAAGTACGAACGATATGAGTATTTATTTACAATTATTTACTGGTCCTCGATAGTCATAAGCAAACGCTCATTTGACCCTTTCCCAAAATGTAATGCTCCAAACAACAGAGCTGCAATTAAAGCTTCCGGCACTCCTAGCCAAAAGAATGCTAACCAATTTATTGTTTATCGATTTCTGCTTATTCAATTTCCTAAAAGTATTTCGTTGCTCAAATTTAATTAGTAATTCTCAATTCGAAATACATTATTTGAAATATCCAATTTGAATAACATAATTCAGATCCACGTAGAGAGAGTAAATGTGTTTGTCCAACTTTTTCTATATTCACATGCAATCAAGCTTAATTTTTTTGAATAAACATGACAAGCTCAGGGAAGAATAATTTACAAAATAAAATTAAATGATAGGATCTATGTACATAAAATTCTTACAATTTTTCATATCGCAGTCTACATCGCCGCCGTGCTCTAGTTATGGTTCTATCGTCCTCTGATCTAGATAAACAACACTCTGTGTTGCACAAATTTACGGTAGCGTACCTTTCGCCATTTTAAATTATGGCAATTTATATGATGACATAATTTCATGTTATTAATGAGATTGAAAAATGAGTTTCCAACTTTGGAAAATATATATCACTAGCAGAAGCTAAATAGAATCTCGTTTATATAGAAGTCACATGTAAGTCTGTTTGAAGTTTCTATTTTGATATGGACATTTTGCAGACAATTTGAAAAAAGAGACACAACTTTTTGTGTAATTCATCTTATTACTCGAGTGTATACCTTCGAATTTCGATGCACTTTAATTGTACATGCGATGACAAATATTTGATCAACTTTTATCATTGAGTCACTAAAAATTAAAAAACCTTAAATTTATCATTTCAAAAATTAGAACTTCCAATTAGCAGTTTGTAAAATATATAATTAACAATTAAAAAGTCAACAATAATTTCAATTTGTAAAATGAGCAGAAAAATACTAAAACAATTGTTGAAACTTCAAAAAGAAATGGCAATAATTTCACGGCTCTTAATCAAAATTCCAGGACTTTTCCAAATATTCCAGGTTTTGTAACGACCCTGGATAAAAAATATTCGTCGATGTAATTACTTCAGTACATCAAACGATAAGTTTTTTTCTGAACAGTCAGCTTCATCAATATCAATACAACACTGACGAGGGACTATATCATATCAACTTGCGCAAATTCGTCATTCGTCGATAATAAAACACTCGTAAACTATTTTGGCACCACTTTGAAAGGATGAAGAGATATCGCGAAACACGTATTTATAGATTTAAAGTGGATAGCTTGAAGGCATTTAAGAGATTTAAACAGTTAAAAAAAACTCAAAAAAGGTTCATTTAAATCAAACATTTGTTTGACCCTCTATCAAAGATAGAATTTGTTTGGGTTAAACAATGGTGTGTTTGAATCAAATAAATATTTGTTTGATCCTATATCAAAGGAAGAATTTGCGTGATTCAAACAAAAAAATTTCTGAGTGAATGTGTATTACATTTTCTTAACAAATGTTTCAAGATATCTTTCATTCTCCTATAATAATCACTCTTGAGATTCAGTTTTAGAATACAATATTTCACTATTGAAATACGAGATATAACAAAAAAATTGACCATTATTTATAAAATTCGACGTCGCTGACTAAAATTAGATCTCAGAGACAAAAAAATTCATCGCAACGATTAGTGACAAACTTTAATGTGAGTTTAATGTCTCTCTAATGAAACTATCGTGCAATTAATGCTCGTAAAAATCCATGTGGTTTTCTTTAGCATCCTGAATCTTTAAGTGTTTTAAGAATGAAGATTCTGAAAAAAGAAAACACATGGAGCAATGAAATATATCAGTTTGTCACTGATATGGCTGACAGTTTTCGAAGAGATTTCCAGAAATATCAAAAATCCGTAATACCCTATACGGCGGGGATACCGGATTCCGGATATTGATAACTCCTTATTGGTAGCTTATTTTTAGAGGAAAGCAGAATGCATACAATTGCATCATTGTGGATGGAATAAGAGTATTGTCCACTGTATATATAATATACAAATACACTAAGATAGGCAAGTTCTACTCGACTCTTTATGTTAAGTTCACGCACTCATCAACACATCGTATAACTCCAAAAGTAAGGAGCAATTTTAATGCACGTTCATTAGGCACACGTCTTCATTACGAGGTACAATTTCGTGCTTTGAACGGCGATACCAGCCTTTTCCAGAGAATTGTCTCTGGCGTAGGAATAGTATATAGAAATGGGCCTTTATGGCCGATATGGCATTTTTAGACCACCACGAACCCTTTATGTTGAAAAACTGCTTTTCGAGAAAAAGGCATCTAGAGTTGGCAAGTGCCATGTTATACTTTTTCTTCAAACACGAAATATACCCACTTACGGTTGCTTTCGGAACATGATTTATAGTGCCAATAGATTCAGTACAGGCACTAGTATCATCCCCACTCAAACGCGAAAAAAATTCTTAGAAAATCGCGAATATATCTTAAATTAAAATCGGCCACAAGGGCCCATTTCAGGCGGACGCCCACATACAGGTTTATGTATATGTATAGTAAGGTGATTCAAAAAACATAAAATTTTAGAAAGATACGGTGTACCTTGATATTTTTTTTCTGAATCATGAAAAAATATTACTGTATAAATTTGAGGCTAATCGGAGCATGTTTAGTACATGAAAGCATAAAAGCTTCAATAGAGAGTATTATTTTATTATTATATCATGAAGCCAAATTCCGTTCGGGGTAAGCGTAACTCGCCCGATTCCGGCCTCGCTATATTATCAGGGATTGAGGATTTCATATGGTAAAAGTAAGTAAGGGATGTATAGAAAGGATAAATTTTAGATCAATCTAGAATTCCTGTGTTGCTTATTTAAGCAACACGTCCGTTCCGCAATACCACTCTGACATAGGTCACTAATAAATCTCTTTAGCAATCACCCTAGGCGAAGAGCTTCACAAAGTCATCATACGCCATAAATCACACAAAAATACGCAAACTGCGTGATAATCCCATAATAAGATCCATATTCTTTACTCAAATTGCAACCACTATGTAAAGCTCTCCACGAAGGCCCATTAGTATCCAAGATTCATTTCAGGTGTCTATCACTCCGCTGACACTCTTCGTCGCACAGTTCTTAACTATTTCTCTCCCGACATCCCTATTCTGACATACAACATTTGCTTCCTTTGCATCCATACATCTTTTTATGCAAACTCCACTTCTTCCTCAGTCTTCCTCTGAGTAGGCTGCAATTCACTTTACCGATAAATACACTTGTTTTGTCAATCATTCTCTCTTCATTATCACAACATGACCAAACCATCCCAATACATTTCTTTCACTCTTGTCAAACAGCCTTTCCTTTACACCACATTCTTTGAGAATCCTCTCTTTACAGACTTTGTCCATTAGCGTTTTACAGCGTATATTCCAGAGCAATTGAAATGCCAACCACGTTAACTTTACTCCTATCCTTTTCTTGGTATGTCCAGGTCTCGCTACCGTATAGCACAGTGGGTGCAAGTACATTCTATATTGCAATTTTAGCTTGCATATTTATCCATCTATCTTTCCATCATTAGTAAATAAACTTCCAAGATACACGTAATTATTAACAATCTTATCATCTGCAAACGATAATTCACGCACTTTAACAGACCCGAGATCGACACCTTCTTCGTCTAATACGGTTTTCAATCTTTGATCTATTGGACTTTATTCTTATGTATTTTTATCAGTAGAAAGTGTTGAATATTATATGAAAAGTTCTTAAAATAAAGTCGCCTTTGAATCCCCTCATGCAGAAAAAAATTTCCTTTTAACATAAAATTGAACGCTGTTCAATCGCTGTGATCTCTCTAATTGTTTAAAGGATGCTCAATATATATTATCTGTTTAAGTAACATTCAGCGAATAAAAACATTTGAAACAAAATATTTTTTGTATTGTTGAATGTTGTATTTTCAATTTTTTTATAACATATCTCTCATGAGGTTCCAATTCTTAAGCTTCGACACTTTAAGAATCCATTTTAAACGAATGAAAAGATAGCTTGCCCTCTATCATCTTTTTTATTTCACAGCCTAAAATTGGATAATTCATTTTTAAAAGACGATGTTGAAAAATATAGGAAACGGTCAAGTCTTTTCAGGAAGCAGGGGAGACAATAAAATCATGAAAATACATAATTGATTCTACTGAACGAGGTTCATCAGCTTCTTTTGCAACCACTTTCAATAAATCCCTCAAGAAGAACGAAGAAAAGAAGCAACTAATTTTACAAATTGTAGCGGGTCACCGAAAACGGTTTCCAGATGCAAAAAAAAAACAACTGCAAAATGGTTTTAAATCGTTTCAGAAAGTCTGAAAGCTTGACGTCTGAAGCCTCATGAGAGTTGTTTTATAAAAAAACAATTAAAAATACAACATTCACAAAACATATTGTCTTTCACATGTCTTTATTGTTAAATTTTCCTGAAAGAGATAATATATACTAAGTACCCTTTAAACAATTAAAAACTTTCAAAATACTGAATTTAGAGAAAATTGCAACAAATGAAAATTGTGCAGATTCACAAGAGTAATGCGAGTTTATTCGTAAATTTGATGAAAAGAATTTTATTTTGTGTATTTTCCATACTTTTGGTCATATCCTAATATTATTGTAGTTCATAATTCACCTCAAACTATAGAAGAAACCAAGACAAATTCAGAGACCTATACTTAGAATCACTTATCTTTTATCAATTTCAGGGAGATTCTCTATTTGCCTCAAATTTTTACAGTAATATTTTTCCACGATTTAGACAAAAATATCAAGGTGCACAGTAACTTTTTTAAAGTTGATGGTTTTTGAACAACTCTAAATTGTATAGGTGTATGTACATAATATTTATTATCAAAGGACTTTTTCGAGGGATCCTAACTAACGCGGAAATACCAGAAATCTCCCACGGGTACTCACAAGGGTCGCACCCGAGATGGGAAGCAACGATCGGAAATACAACCAAGCCCATTTGATAGATCGTAAAAAGGTCGTAAATGTTTCTACTGATTAAACAAATTTCTAGTCGCCTCGATAGCTATCAAATCCCTAGTGGAACATAAAATCAATTTCGGAACATGGATACGATTTCGCATTGTTCGAAATCAATTTTGAATATTGGCACTTGACACCAGCGTTTCAGAGTAAGGGCGCTACTGATATTTTCACATGTTGTACTGGATTTTGTTTTATTCTAATCATTCTAATTATACTGATCAAAGCAGTCATTTTCTCAAACTAATTCTGATTAGTTGAGTGTAGAAATAGGTATTTCTATAAATATGTAATTTGAGAAGATGTGCGTAGAATTCATATTCTTTACTTTAGTTTTCTTAAAAAGTGGCCTTTGAAGAAAATGAAGCATTAAAAAA
The DNA here is from genome assembly GCA_932195095.1 of Andricus curvator. Taxonomy (NCBI): domain Eukaryota; kingdom Metazoa; phylum Arthropoda; class Insecta; order Hymenoptera; family Cynipidae; genus Andricus; species Andricus curvator. The sequence continues at coordinate 196,440 of CAKNYM010045831.1, read as the reverse complement.
TTGAGCATTTCCGTTTAAAAGTCTTGGAAAAAAAACTATTGATATGTTAGAAACTGAACAATAAAAAATTAAAAAGTTTTAAATTGTACTAATTAGAATTGAAATCATTCAAAATTGGAGAATTTCAATTTTGGGAATACAAAATTTTGGAATAATTTTATAGTGAAACATAAAAGATGGTTTGGTTTCAAACTTAAATAGTTAAAGCCCTAAACATATTTATTTAAGTTTAAATTATTGTTCATAATTGAATCATACTCCGAAAATTATTGCATATGAAGGTATAACTTTAATTTTGCAGGTATAAGTGAACTCTATACTGTCAAAAAAGTATTATTTCAGGGCTAATTTTAGGTATTAAAATAAGACTAAAAAAATATCGAGTGGTACTAAAATGAGACCACTGGTGGGAACCCAGAGTCGTTTGTTTTACAGTGAAAATAACAGCATGAAGTTATCCTATTCAAAAACAGGACATGCAAAATATGATACCGTAAAAAAAGAGATCTCTAGTTTTTATAGTATACACTGTTAGAAAAATCTCTACTAAATTTAGTATACATGTAATGGAAGTAAGAATGCATAACATGAATTTAAATTTAGTATACCAGCGTACAGTAAATTTAGTATATTCATACTGAATTTAGTATACACGTATATGAAATTTAGTATACGCGTATACTAAATTCAGTATAAATATACTAAATTTACTGTACGCTGGTATACTAAATTTAATTTCATGTTGTGCATTTTTGCTTCCATTACATTATACTAAATTTAGTAGAGATTTTTCTAACAGTGTATACAGTCAAATATGCTTTAAAAATAGGTTTAAAAAAAATTTATCTTTATGTAGAGTTTCTTCATACAACATTATATTCCATAGAATTTATTTCGATTTCAAAAATTTAATTTATCAATTTTTATAGAGTTTGATTAATTGTGAAATATTTGAATTAAAGTAAATAAGTTTCAAGTTAAACTAAATTTTGTAATAAAAAGCTTCAAAAATCAATTAATTTCAGATTGAAAGCATTTGAAATAAAACATTTTCGAATGATTTTAAATTGAAACCTTTCAAATGAAATAATTAAAAAAAGCGTTTGAAATTAATCAATACTCAATTCAAAGAACAGCTCAAAGTTTGATCATTTTACATTGAAATATATTAAGGTTATTTTTTCGTTATCAATTTAAATAGTTTAAAACCGTACAATTTTCAGTTGAAAGCGCTTTAATTTTTGTAGATTTGAATATTTTCGTTTCTGAAGTCTTCATTTTTAAGCCGTAGTGGTCAGACCTCCTAAAAATAATGTAGTGGTCACACTGGGCCCAATGGGCCCAAATGGCCCAATGCGTGGGGTCACCCCACGCAGAAAAACAATTGCCATTTGCGTTCTTTTTTATGTATCGACGCAAACCTTGAAATGGAATTTAGTTTAAGACATCCTGTTCATAATCCAATTTTTTTTCTCCTTTTCTAAATTTTGTTATGTTGAAAAAACGCGAGAAAACAATATTTCGAGAAATTTGACTTTTTTCAAAAAATTATTCATCAAAATTTCAATTTTTGAGATAGAGCAAAAAAGCTTCCTGCGTTTTACTCTCAAAATAGTATAGTTCTAAGGAAAAAATAGTACTATAACGAGCTTTGAAAAAAGTATATTTATTTTACAGTTCAAAGTTATCAATTTTCATGAAACTCGTAAAATCAAATAGGCCAGTTGAACGTGTAAAATAAAGCGAAAAAACTCTTTTTATGAGAAAAACTGTATATTTTATCCATTTTAAACCGTATACTTTATGAATTTTTCTAACGTTTTTCTAATAAATAATAATAATAATAATAAAACTTTTCTAATAAATTTATTTATTTTTCTAATAAATTTATTTATTTTTCTAATAATAAAGTTTTTCTAATAAATTTTTCTAAAATGTTCTAAACTGTATATTTTACCCATTCTGAAACGCCTCTTCGAAGGTACGTGGACGCAAAGTTAGCCTGGGGTCCACTGGACCCAGTGGGACCACTACGGGTTAATCTAATTATTTAAAAAAACTCCAAACAAGTTGTGAAGAATTAGCAAACAAGTAAAAAAGAAAATTGTCAGTTCAAAGCCTGTATTAGTAGTATTTGTCATTGTTTTAGAGGTTCTTTAAAAACAATTGAACGTTTAAGTTTGTCAAATTTAATTTGATAGACAATTCGATATTTTACATCATTTTAATGCAAAAAATATTCTTAATTTTTCCTTGAACACTAGTTTAGATACGAAAAATATTCAAAATTTGAGAATTGTTACAACTCAAGAATAAAACGCCAGTAGCTGTTGAAAAAGACCGAATCTAATTATTTTTTTAAACTTCATCTTTTATCACAGTTCTTATTATTAATCAACCACAATTCGTTATCTCTTAAAAATATATATTTTTAGCAACTCAAAAATATTGTAAAAATATATGTACATGGTACGTATAACTGAAATGTCTTGTATGATGGCTTATCTCAAATTAAACTTTAAAAAATTAATTATCGATTGCACAACACGGAGAAGTATTTCCATGAAATTTGTAAGTAATTTTAAATTTTACTATCCAATCGAAAGAAAAGCTATGAACACTAGACACATCTTTTCAGAAGATTACATTTTGTAAAAAGTAAAAACTGTTCCTAAAACTTATTCGTAACTGAGCCACAATTTAAAAATTGTAAATCGAACTGGCCTTGGCTCGACTATCTTTTCTAATTTAAAAATCTACCTCCACGCTTTTGGCATCATTTTACAAATCGCAGTCATTTTTCTCAAATGACTGATTTTGATTTTACACTATACTCAAACATGAAAAGAAAAAGTATTTCAATTTTCTGTGGTGTAACACTGCTCTAATAAAATTTGAATTTTCAGTGATACTCAATTTCCCAACAATTTCATAAAGTTCATAACAATATGTTAACATTTCGAACAGCATCCCTATATCATGTCACTTTGTTAATGGTTGGTTTCCAGCTAATTTTCTGGCTAGATCAATGCATTTTCGACAGTGAGCACGTTTCCATGACCATTTCCGATATTAGCGCTCTCATTAATTCCGGTCACTCGTGAATCTTAATTAAACGCCATTATTCCGACAGGTATAATCTGGGATTTATTGCATATCAGGATTTACACTGAGTGCCACGGAAGATAGCAAAATACAGGTGCAAACTGATTCTGAAGAGTTTTAATTAGAAATCAGCAATCAGCAATTAGCAATTACTAAATTGCTGAAATCTAATTGTTACCAACATATTTTTAACACTGCAAAAATCTTACAAAACTTTCAAACCTTATCACGAGTGAGAGAAATTAACAAGATATAACATTTCTGCATTTTAAATGTTTGTGTAATTATACGAGCCACAATTTTATTAAAAAGATGAGTTCATCAAGACGGCAATGACAGAAACAAATTACGAATTTCCTTGAAAACTTTTGATAAAACTGAATGGCTGGCACTGTTTCTCCAACTCTGCATAATAAGCTCTTTGCTTTAAATAAAGAATTCATACTTTCAAGTTTCATATTTGAATAAATGCAATTGGCCATTAAAATAGCAACCGTCCTCTCGCTACGGACGCACTTCATCTTAAATGGAATTCTTCTTTTAAACAAAAAAAAATGTTCCATCACATGATAGACTTACTTAAATCACAACTTTGAACAGCAAAAATTATTTCTCAACTATGTTTAAAATGCTTACAGATTTGACTTTTTTCATTTTATGACGCCCTATAATCAGGGATGTTTCAATATTTTTGGGTTTCAAGAAGCTCCAGCAAGAAGAAAAATATTCAAACCAAAACTATTAAATCAAATTATTCAATATAATTTACACTATTGCAATTAAAAAGTTTCGAAGGTTTTAAAATTCAATAAATTTGAGCATGGACATTTTTAATTAATGATTTGCAAAATAAGAATCTGTAAGATGTAGATTACAATATTTTTGGCTACAAATTTCAATGGTTCCTAAAATTGCAGTGTTATTAATTTTTATTTTCATAACGTAAAGTATTCTAATTAATTGTTTCCAAACATCTGAATGACAGGAAAATTAAAACTTGAATTAAAAATTCTAATTCGAAAATTGAAAACATCAAAGTCTTACTGTAAAGTTATAAAAGTTTATCGTTTCTAAATTTAAATTGTTAAAATTTGAAGCTTTGAAAAATATAACACACTAACTGGTTCATTTTGATAAATAATAAATATTCTTCGCAGTTCGAAAATATTCCGAATCTTAAAGAGTTTCCAGAAATTAAAGTATTCTAACACTTTTGATGTCAGCCTTTTCAAATTTTAAAGTGTGGCCATGTACCACTTGTACCTGATTTCTACCTTGCCGACATTTTTCCAAACGTCTGCACAAAATGATATATCGAGTTGAAACTTTAGAAAACTTATTAAAAGGCACTAAGGAACATTTGAATGGTCCTCAATTTTTATAATTACAATAAGAACTCTGAAAATAAATTCTTTTTGTAATTGAGGCGTTTACTTTTAAAAGGGCACATATCCACTTTTGAATTTTTTTTCACGTTGATCGTATCTTTAGGATGAGCCCTATCAACCTGTGTATCAGTTTCCTACCAAAAAGATTTCTATCCCATACTAAAAGTGAGTTAAACATTGGCTTTGCCACCAAAAAAGCATGCATCCAATCTCTGGATAATGAAATAATGAGAATCCAAACTTCTGGTAATTTGGTACGTGGTCTAGGACCAAAATAATGTAGTAACCCAGAAACACCAATTCTTTTTATAAATGCTGTACAACTTTTTTTTCGATTTCCCAATAAAAACAAAAAATGAATATATGCCCTTTTGAAAGTAAACTCCTCAATTATAAAAACTTAGGACCATATAAACATTCCTTAGTGTCTTTTATTTAATTTCCCAAACTTTCAACTCGACATCTCATTTCTTGTGGCCATGGATCATTTGCAAAAAATATCAGTAAGGCAGGCATCGGATAAGTGGTACATGGCCTCAAACAATATAGAGCGTAGCGTAAAATACAAATTTCAGAAAATAAAAGGCCTTGGGGTCCTATTCTTTATCTACTTATCTAACATGCAACTGTGTAAAATTTAGTTCAAATAAAAAAAAAAAATTTCCGATCAATTTTTCCAAAATTTGAAAAATTGCTCAAACGAAAGTTGTAATAATTTTTGTAATAATATGTCTAACATAATGACAATCATTCTGTAAATTTAAACTAAAAAATCTTCAATGCGGACAGACCATCGCACTTTATTATAGTCAAATTCAAGAAAGTTAAATTAATTATAACAGATAAAATTCTGTGGTTGTGTAAAAAGGGACTGTGAAGTGTGAATCTTGAATGTATTCTTTTTATCATCAATTTTTTCTATGATATCTGAATAATCCATCATGCGAATATCGAATTTGCGGTAAGGTTGACAGAGAACTCATCAACAATGCAATTACTACACAGAAACCTGGATTTAAGGAAACTGGGTTTACCACTGTGCTCAGTCATGCGTGACAAACAGCAGCGTAGCGACAAAGGAGCAGTGCGCGGGTACTCACGCGCGTATGTTGCGTAATATTATGTATTCCAATTGGAAATGTTTCACACGGCCCTGAATGTTTATGTTTAGAATCCCTGGACTTACGATCAAGGCCAGTGCAAGCCCTGCCCGAAACTATTCTTAAATCCAGGTTCCAGTGTACTTTTCGTGTTTGGACGGCAGAATTCCCCCAGGGTCTTTCATTTTCTGAAAAATGTATTTTACGCTATGCCAGGCCTATTAAACAGTTCAACAACCCTGATCAGCCTGACGATCTAATAATAAAAAGGTAACTTTGCATTCATAAAAGACCGCCTACGTTTATCTTTTTCTCTCTTTTTTTTAAAAGAAGAATTCTATAAATTGATATTGAAGTATGTGAGGACGTTTGCGGGTATTTATTCGATATTTAGATCAGGATGTACAGATACTATGAAACTGCACTGTCTGTGCCTATCTAGTTGTGCTTATGGCACAAGGGTTGCAGCTACGAGATCGAGAGGTGATAAAAAAATAGACCTATGCTGCGTTCTAGTTTTAAAAATATATGTTGCTACATTAGTTATTGATCCAAGATGATTCGCAGAAAAGGTTACAAGGGGTTTGAAGAACATTTTACTCGCTGCTTTTGGTAACGATGGATTCTCAGATTGTCTACCCGAAGAATGATTTTAATTTTCCGGTCATTTCCCGGATTTCTCCCGGTCAATTGTTCATTTTTCCCGGTCAATTTAAAATAAGATTAAAGATTTCTAACAATTTTAAAATATTTTAAAAATATTTCTGACTTGGAACAGGGAACTTTAGAAAAGAATTACAAATCTGATTTGTAACTAAAATTATTTTCAAAAATTCTGTCCAAAGTCAAACTGTCAAACTGTCCAAGGTCATGAAATCTAAAGTATAAATTATAATTCTTCCGGAAATTCCCGTCTCGGAGTCTAAATTATAATTTCTTACCGAAATTCCTTGTTGCAAGTCAAAATTACATTTATTTCCAAAAAATCCCTGTTCTAAGTAAGAATTATATTTATTCACAACATTTACTATTGTAATTTAGAAATATAGTAACTACTTTTTCTAGAACTTAGAAGAGAGAAGTTTCAAATTCTGGCAAATTTTTATTGCAAAAAATAAGAATTTTTAAATTTTTAAAAATTCAGATTTGAAACAAGGAATTGTTAAAATGTAAAAAATGCTGTCTGGGAACAGTGATTGTTTTTGTAAATTCCCTTTTCATAAATCAAAATTAAAAAAGTATTTATACCAAAATTCCCGTTCCATGCCAAAAATTACCTCTTCCAAGACAAAATTTTTATTCTTGAAATAAATTCCCTGCTCCAAGTCACAAATACGGTAGAGAGAAGTTTCAAATTTGGCAAATTTTTATTTGCAAAACAAAGAATTGTAAAATTCAAACAAATTCTGATTTGGATAAGGAATTTTCAAAATTTGAGGAATTCTGTCTAGCAATCAGGATTGTTTTTGTAAATTCCCTTTTTATATATCAGAATTAAAAATATTTTCCAAAACTTCCGTTCAATGTTAAAAATTACCTGTTCCAAGACAAATAATAATTCTTTATGAAAACTCCTATCCTAAAGTCTAAATAATAATTCTCTATGGAAATTTCCTACTCGAAACTCAAAGTTATAATTCTTTACGGAAATTCACTGTTCCAAATCAGAATTACATTTATTTGCATTTTCTATTATAATTTAGAAACACAGTAACTCCTTTTTTTAATTTTGAAAGGAAGTTTAAAATTATGGAAAATTTTATATGCAAAAAAAAAAAGAATTTGTAAATTCAAACAAATTCTGATTTGGAACAAGGAATTTTTCCCCTTCTTCAAAATCAGAATTAAAACTCTTTTCCAAAATTTCCTGTTCCAAGTCAAATTATAATTCTGTACGGAAACGTTCTTTCCTAAAGCAAAAATTATCATTCTTAACGTAATTTCTTGTTCTAAAGAAAACCTGAAATAAAAATTATAATTCTTTACGAAAATCCCCACTTCTATCTCAGAACAATAATTCTTTTAGAAAATTACATGTCCTAATATAAAAACTTCTAATTCTCCGCGGAAATTGCCTGTACTAAAGTCAAAATTATAATTCTTTAAGAGATTCCCTGTTCCAAAATCAAAATTATCATTTTTTATGGGAATTTCCTGTTCCAATTGTGAAGATTATATTTCTTTAATAAAATTCTCTATCCTAAACTGAAAATTATAATTCTTTATTAAAATTCGAGGTCGCAAAGTTGAAATGTAATTCTTCACGAAAATTCTCTGTCCTGAACTCAAAATTATATTTCTTTAGTGAAATTCCATGTCAAAACTTAGAATTTTAATTCTTTTCGAAAACTCCCTGTTCAAAGTCAGGATAATTGTAATTATTTATATGACTTTTTTACATTTCTTTTATTTATTCCCTGTCCCAACTCAGAATTATAAATCTTTTAGAAAATTCCCTGCCTCAAAGTCGAAATTATAATTCTTTACTAAAATTCCCTATCCTAATTAAAAATTATAATTCGCATAGACAATTCACTCTTCCAACTCAGAATTAGAGTAATAAAATTTATGAAATCACTTTTAATTTGCATTTATTTCCCGGTTTCCCGATCAGGTAGACACCCAGATCTTCTACCGATTCGTTTTTCCACGAAAATTTAAATGATTCCACTGGTGCAAAAAGCATAAAGCGCTTACCGTTGACATCGATTCCGAACTTTTATTCTCCAACTTTATAATACCTCGGGTTTTACCATTAGCTGTTACCGACCTTTTCCCTCTTTAACTTAATTTCTTATCAGAGAAATTTTACTGGTGAAATTATTATTTACATTTCTCCGTACATCTTATCATACAAAATACTTTTTCATTCAATTAAGAAAAGAAAGAATTAAATTGAATTGAATTGAATTGGGAGGATTTCTCTTCCCTTTTCAATTTTGTTTGCTACATAATAGCTTTAAAGAATCTTTTAAGAAGACGTTTTATCATTTAATCGAAAGTTATGGAGCATTCAGAAAGCGATGTCCTTTATAACCAGTCCTTGTGTTTATAAGAGTCCCAAAGAAGAATGGAGTAGTCTCATATCGAATGAAAGTACCCATTGAAAGTGTATTTACTTGAATTTGCATAGTAAAAGGTTCGAGTATCTCATATCCACGAGCGTATAACTCGACTCGTTTGTAAAAATAACACTAAAAAAACGCCAATCCAAAACGATCGTGTCCTTTCTATACTAAACCTTGAGCTTCCCTCGACTAAAATTAAACCTAAGAGACTCAATGAAATACACTCCATTTTCTATTTTACACTCCCTTTCAGTAATAACTCCTTCATCTCTTCTGCGAGTAAAAAGTTAAAACTGCTTTTAGAAATTTATTCCTCAAACTGCAAAGCGTTTGATACTTTTTGGCATCTTCGTTATTCGCAAAATTTAAAAAATATTTTTTCCAAACTATTCCTCCTTTGAAAATTATGACAATTGAACATTGTAAAATCCGTCTTAAAAATAAAGTTTATGTACAAGAAAATATTTAGTACTTATAGTTATCGGATTTCGTTGCAAAAATAGGACCTAAGCTTGCTTTCGTCTCCTTTATATTTTTCATTCTCCTACAGTAAAAATCTATTTCGTCATTTAAAATATTATAAATTTCTAAAGAGAGTTATGGGTGGAAAGTATTCAGATAAATGTATCTTTATTTTGAAATTCTGAAATAAAAGAATAGTCAGGATATAAAAAATATTCTAAACAAAGTTAATATATTTAATTAAATAAGATTAAATTCCACCTATATTTTACTTTAAAAAAATAACAACTCTTTTTTATTCATTAAATTGAAATAGGCAGGTGGTCCAAATTTATGACTATAAAAATTCGAATTTCGATTTTTTGTGATTGATCCCCCCCAACTTGTTCATTTTCCGGAAAAATAAATTCGATTTTTTCGAATTTTTTTTAGGATGAATTATTTTTATTTGATAAGTGACAAGTTCCCAAATATTTTTTAACTAATTTTGAATTGCTTAAATCATTATTATATGCTTAAACCATTTTCTCCCAAGTAAATCTTGTAAAGTTACCACTTTCTGAAATTAATAACGCAGTTAATGAATGCTAAGAGTGATACTTTTTTTGAAAGACAGTTTGCAATTATTGAAACAATTGTAATTTGTTTAAACACTTCGTTCCCCTTCAAAATCTTGAAAAGTTACCATTTTCTGGAATTAATGACGCAGTTAATTTAAACAATTCGAAATCATTCACTTGTGCCTTTTCATGGAAAAAGTGGAGAAAATTTTAAGTTTTTCGAATCTCTTGCACTCTGTCGCTTATTATTCAGTATTTTCTTATCTCAAAACTTATACCCTAAGTTTTAAAACAATTTTTTTAGTTACGTTATGGATAGTTATTTTTTTGGATAGATTTTGTTGGGATAAGAAAATACTGATTAATAAGCGACATAGTGAGATTCGAAAGAGATTCAAAAAAACTAGAATTTTCTTCATCTTTACTATGAAAAGGGGCACGTGACATTAAATGTTTAAATAATTGAAAATTGTCTTTCACAAAAAATATCACTCACAACATTCATTAACTGCATTAGTATTGCCAGAAAATAATAAATTTTCAGAATTTACAGGGGAAAAAATTGTTAAAACAAATAAAAATTGTTTAAATAATTGCTAAATATCTTTAAAAAAATATTACTCTGCACATTCGTTAATTGTGTAATTAATTCCAGAAAAGACTAACTTTTCACAATATGGTGGAAGAAAAATTATACAAATAGATATTGCTTAAGCAATTGCAAAATATGTTAAACAAAAAATATTATTTTTGAAATTCAACAACTATATCATTTATTCCGAAAAATAGTAACGTTTCACGATTAACTAGGGTGACAATTGTTTAAAAAATAATCAATGTTTGAACAATTGAAAATTAGTTAGAGAATACTTTAAAACTTGTCACATATCGAACAAAAATAATAATTGTTGAAAAATTTTCAAAAAATACCCTCTGTAGCATGATTTTTACATAAAACTGCTATTTTGGATTTTTTTGGGCAATTCCCGGGTACAGTACAAGGGGGTGGGGATGGGGGGGGGTCAAAATCGAAAGTTAATGGGCGGAAATCATTCCTTAAACATTCTTCAAGAGTCGACTAAACTTTAATTTGCAATTTCTTTTTCTGGAAAATGAACAAATTGGGGAGAATCGATCACCAAAAATCGAAACTCGAAGTTTTGGACAACCCTAAGACAGCAGAGTAAAAACTGATTTTAAATATTGCATTTCCCACTATGTTTTATATGTGCTATCTAATGATTCGAATAAACAATCTCAATTCCAAGTACCACGTATTGGCACAGCTACTGAATGGAGTAAAAAAATTGCACATAAAGGATTTAGAAACAAAGAGACCAACAATAAAACCGGGTATTTAGTTATAACTTTGGAAGGTTTTACATATGACAAATTGAACTTGGAACATTTTTCGGGTCGTTCGTAATTAAAGCCCGAAGGCTTCGAAACCTCAAAGCTTAAAATTTCAGAAATTGAATGGTAAAAGAAATTGAAAGCCTTCAAAATTTACAACTTGATTATTTAAAATGCCTCATAGAATTCATAAAACTGAATAAAATAGAGTAACAATCATATTCCAAGTTTAACTAATTTCACATGATAAACCCTTCAAACCAATATTTCTGGAAATACCCCAATTTCTCTAAATAACCTATTCAAACTTGAAAAAATTCCATATTGCACTCTCTACTACTATCACCACTTTGGAAAAATATACCACAACAAAACTTAAACTATCGATTTCTGTACAATGATTCATTCTCCTCAATAAAAAAATCTATCCTAAAGTACTAAAAATAAAAATTCCTAACTAAATATAAAAACAGAATTTCCTAACTTAACGATACCATGAGATGAGTTAAAACTTGACCATCGACAATCCCCAATCTGAATCTAACCCCCGACAATAAACTCGTAGCAGCGAAGCACCGTCCTAGCAATATTAAAAATGTAAAATATATCGCTAAATTGTATCTACCCGTATCACATGGAAGCATTTACACCGAAGAAATTTGAGCTAACATCTGCTGGAAAGTGGTTGTCCCCACCATGGTGGACATTTGACTAATACTGTTAAACAAAGCATCCGCTTGGATATTTTCAGGCAGCCTCGTAAGGAATTGCGCCCCCCTGACAAAGTCCATTTTCAGCAACTCCTCCTGATACAAATGCAAAACCCCAAGAGCCGCTCTGAACAAAAATTCCTCCCCGTCCCTTAAAAACACGTCCCAAATTCTACAAGCCACATCAAGAGGCAACGCCTTCGCATAAACTGTGTACAACCAATCTAGAAGATACAAATCCGGACTTAGCCCAGCGATCGAAAAATGAGAATAGACCTTTGGCAATTTGTTCGCAAGTGCACTAGAGTAGGCTTTATAATAAATACTCATTTGCTTCTGATCCAGGCTGAAGGCTGCTCGGTGACAAGGACAATTCAGAAGATTTGCGAAGCAAGTGAAGGCATCTGCAGAATCCATGTTCAGGGCAAGCACACCTCCCACGAAGCTCATCCCCTGGACGTAGCCAATATCAGGTCGGTAAACAGCATAAGCCGCCAAAACACCCTGTAGACTCTCCGATAAAGGTCCTCCATCTTGAAAGACGCAGAGGGAAGGAAAGGTCCTCGAAACGTCCAATCTAATAGCAGCTAAGGATTCGTTTATGGGATTTGACAAAGCTCTATCCAAGCAGAGGTTATACAGATGTGGAGTGATATTCAGACTATTACAGATCGCCAACTTCCAGACCTTGCCCCGAACACTCGGTGGCAATCCTCGCCACCAGAGATCCCGGACCTTCCTCGTGTTTTTGAGAGACTCAAACTGAGGTAAAACTTGAGTATTCCAAACGAGAGAATCCTCAGTCAATCTTTGCTCTTCTTTAAGCTGCTGTGCTCTTTGATTCTTACGATCTCGCTCCTCTTTTAACTCTCGCTTCCGTGCAGCTTCCAAAATTGCACTGTACTGTTTTCTGTGGTTTTCCTCCTCAGCGGCGCTTTTCGCGGGTAAATTTGCTGGTCGAGGTTGTTGAATTAGAGCAAGACTGCCTCCAATTCTGTCTACGTTTCTGGATGGACTCCCGGTACTTGAGGGTCGTTGAGGTTCCTTTGATTTCCAGGAGAAGACGTTCTTCACAAAAGAGGAATTCAAGGGCCAGAGTTTGCCTTTTTCTGGAGAAGATTGTTGTTGTTGTTGTTCTTTCTGTTCTTCAGTTCCCTGGAAACTACCAGAGGGCGAGAATTCACTGAGGGAAGAGACTGTGCTGCTGTAAGAATGTGGTAAGCTGTTTCTAGGACTGTCGTTCAAACTACTGGTTTCTTCTTTTGCTTCTGTTTCTGTTCGAGAGTTGATAAAGGAGTTCTTGTTACACTCGTTAGAGAACTCGATAGCTTGATTTTTAGTTTGCTGCTGGACGCCGTTCGAGTTTTGTGTTTCTTCTAGAGCATAGACCTTTTTCATGACTGGACTGTAAGCCAGAGGCATGGTCTCCAGGGTCTGGTTTAAGCTTGACCCAGCTACACCAACCGAGATCGTATTGCCGGCGTCGTACCATTTGTTTTCTCGAATGTGCACGCATAGCGCTTTTGTTTTTGGTGTTGTTACTGGCGCCACGTCGCAAGCCAAAGCTTCGTCGATTTCTACACTGTTGCAACATATTGTGCCCCCGTTCAGAGAAACAAGCTGCTGCTTTCCCAGACCTGAAAATATAGAGTTTGTTTAGTATAAAGAACCAGAGGTGGATTGAACAAAATAGTAGGCCAGATTTAAAATTTACAGGATTGCTACAATCTTTTGCTCTCTGACTTTTCCCTGACTAATTTTTTTTTCTCCCAGCCGATTAATATTTAAAAACAAAAATTCTAATCTTGTAACATTTTCAGAACAATGCAAGTTCAATTCCAAAGAAATGAATGGGAAAAATTTGAAACATCGGGAAAATGCCCTTGATTTCAGTAAAATTTGGGTGAATTCATAAAAGCTCAATTAAAAAAAATTCAAGTGAATTGAAAACAATTTTAAAAAAAATGAAAAAATGCATTGAATTCAATAAAGTTTGAAACGAGTTTAGATAAATTTAAGGGAATTCAAAAGAATTTCATGAAATGCCTAAGAATGCAAGGTGAGTTTAGAAGATTTCAGGATTAATTAGACAAAGACTTTTAAAAACCCATTGAATTGACTAGAATTTAGAAGAACTCAAATGAATTTACAAAATTCAAGAGAATTTTAAAGAATTTAGGATGAATTAATAAGAATTCAGGGCGAATTCCAACAAAATTCTTTGGTATCCATTAAAATATTATGAAATCCCGTGAAAGTCTATGAAATCTGATATTTCCCGAAATCCTAGATAATTTATTGAAATACCTTGACAGCTTTTTAAATGGTTTTATATATCGCAAATAATATATCACGCCTGAAAATAGTGCATTGTACTGAATGTGGAATCGATCGATATAAAAATTATTATCAGCAGAGTTTTCAAGTTTTGTTGTATGTCATTTTTTTACATTTTTATTTTTTTCGCCCATGACAATATAAAAAAAATTTTTGGCATTTGAGGGCTTTCTTGAAATCAAAATGAACTCACAAAAAATTGAAGATATATTGAGAATAAAAATCCTAAAGCTTTATAGATCTAATAAAACTGTTACATTATCTTCCGAAATTCTAGGAAATTTTTTACAACCGAATGAATTTTTTTTAAAACCCTTAAACTCATTAAATTCCTTGGAAATCAAATTAAATTTTTTTAATCCCTTGAAAATGCTTTGGAATCTTTTAAAATAACCTAAATTATTTCAGTCCCTTAAAAATGGCTTCAAATTATTCAAATAAATTAAAAATTCTCTAATATTTTTCAAGTCATTTGAAATATTTTGAAATCCTTTTACATTTTTTAAAGACCTTACAAATTACTTTGAATTTTTAAAAATACCCTAAGATCTTCAAAATCCTTTGGAAAAACTTCAAATTACTGAAATCTATTTAAAATATCCTAAGATATTTAAAATCCTGTACATATTCTGAAATCCCTTACAATTTTTTAAAGCTCTAGAAAATTTCTTTGAAATTGTACAAATCAATAAATTAAAAATTCCTTGATCCTAAAATCTTTAAATTTTTTTAAAATCTTTGAAATTCTACGAAATCCCTCAATTCTTCAATACATTTTTTGAAATCCATTAAAATATTATGAAATCCCGTTAAATTACATAATGTCTTACAGCATATTCTGAAATCTTGGAAAATTTATTAAAATATCTTGAAGGTTTCTAAAATCCTTTAAAACATTTGAAATCCTCAGAAATCTTGTAAAATCGCATGGAATCTATTAAAATATCCTAAAACCTTATAGATCCAATAAAATTGTTCCTTATCTTCTGAAATTCTAGTAAATTCTTTAAAACCCTATTCAAATTTTTTTAACTTCCTTAAAATCATTCACATACTTGGAAGTTCCTTGAAAAATTGTTATTCCATCAAAATAACTTGAAATCTATGAAAATATCCTAAAATATTTCAAATACTTTAAAATCTTTTAAAATACCTTGAAACTATTTAAAGCTCTTGAAAATTCCTTGGATGTTTTGAAAATATCATAAAATCCTTTGCAATATCTTCAAATTATTGAAATCTATTGAAAATTCTTCGGAATCTTTTAAAATACCAACAAATATTTAAAATTCTTTAAAATCGTTTGAAATCCTTGGAGACCTTTCAAAGCTCTTGACAATTCCTCATAATTTTTAAAAATACACTGGAATCTTTCAAATTCTTTGAAATCCCTTTGGTAATGCCTTGAAATATTTATCAATCTTAAAAATCCTACGAAATCCATCAATTCTTGTGAATAAATTCTTTAAAATCTATTAAAATATTATAAAATCCCTTGAAATTATATGAAATCTGCTTAAAATTTCTGAAATCCTGGAAAATTTATTAAAATATCTTGAGAGCTTTTAAAATCCTTTAAAATCGTTAAAATCCTCGGAAACCTTATAAAATCATTTGGAACTTTTAAACTATTCTAAAACCTTATAGGTACTATAAAAGAGTTCCATATTTTCAAAAATTCTTTAAAACCCCATGAAAATTTGTAAAGCTCTTGAAAATTCCTTGGATGTTTTAAAAATACCCTAATATCTGTTTAAATCCCTTCAAATTATTGAAATCTTCTATTGAAAATTCTTCGGAGTCTTTTAAAATAACCTAAAATATTGAAAATCCTTTGAAACCTTTAGAAATTCCTTGCAATTTTTTAAAGCTCCTGAAAATTTCTTGGCATTTTTAAATATACACTAAAGTCTTTCAAATCCTTTGAAATCCCTTCAGAGTACTGAAATCTGTTAAAAATTATAGGAATCTTTTAAAATACTCTAAAAGATTTCAAATAAATTCAGGAAAATTTAGAAACATGTATAGACCTGCATTCAATAGTGGTTAACCCATGGGTTATTTTATTGAAATAGAAGTGGCTATAGTGATATTTTTATTTTGAAAAGTGGATATAGTGACTTTATCTTGAAAAAGTGAGTAAAGAGTGATTTGAGAAAAAAAACTTACTAAAAGTAAATGTATGGCAGCCCTGATTATTTTTGACAGTTACTTGAAGTGTTTTTTTCCGAAATTTCCTGACTTTTTCGATTTTTTTTCCAAAATCCCAGACTTTCCCTGAATAACAAAATTCCTTTAATTTCTCTGAATTCCAGGTTTTCCCTGACCTGCAGCCAGATATTTCAAAACTTGAAAGTTAAACATTTTCATAATAAATGTTACAAATTTGAAGCATTTGAACCTCATTTAAGGGTATACAAGATTTTAATTGTAACATCCTTCGTTAAAACTTAGACCGTTAAAAACTTTATAATATCTAGATTTCGATGCTTTAACTCGTAACTATTGCAATTAAAAATTATAAACTTGTACAATTTGATACAAACAATTAAAACTTTAAAACTTGATGATTTGAAATGTGAGGAATACATTTTCGAACTCTTACTTAAAATATTTAGTATAAACTACACCAGATCATTAGATCAATAATTGCGATATTTTAATTAATGATTTCCAGGCAAGTTTTCATGAAAGATGAAAGAGATCTATTTTGTGCTATTATTCTTTTTCGTTCGATTATCCATTTTAGAGAAGAGTATGTTGCAGACTGGAAGACTTTTCAATGTTAACATGTCAAAATGAAAAACTTTCAAAACACTCCCGATGATAATGCTTGTGTCCAGGTTGATAACAATTTTAATAACTTAAATTTGGAAATTATCAAACTGATTCAAAAACAAATTTATCAAGTTTATAAGTATTTAAACAAACCTAGAGTAAATATTTTAATTCTAAGGACATGCCAATTTGAATTAATTGACAAAATATTTTATTTACAAAATTAAAACTCATCTAAAGTAAGAATGTGACTGGAAGTATAATAAACTATCAAGTCTCATAATTGGATTAGACAATATCCTAAAAGTGGTAAATTCATCATTTTTTTATAAAACTTCCAAAAAGGTTTAGAAAGAAATACAGAATTTCATTGATTAATATCAAAGTAAAGAATTTACAGCAGCGGAATCTAATTGTCATTGTATTTTCCCTGATCATTGTTACTTGAAGAACAACATTCTGATCCTCTATTCTTTTTAATATAGAATCTTTTATACATGGAATAAAATCATTTATATATTAATTTAATAAATAGGGAGCGGACTAGATAAGGTATGAACTTGGCTACAAATTTGTCTACGAAAGGATAACCACTGCGAGCATACATATTTTAATAACAAAACCAATTTCACACTTCAGTGTTCGGAGCGTTCTCCTATTACGTACTACTAACACCGGGGGGGGGCCTTGCCTCCTTAGAGGGGGGACGTATTTTTGACTCGAGTACGCAACATTTTTATTTGCCTAAAAAAAGCGATGTTACTAAATATCTCGAAAATATCGAACCCATTGTTGTCGAAAATCTCATTGGCTGCGACACTGCGTGAATATAACTTTTAGTGATAATTTATGACTTTTCGGCACCATCAATTTTTTATATCGATATTTCCAAATAAATAATTTTACTTCGTCATAAAATTGATTTCTAAATGTTTCTAAACATTATTGATAGAAGAGAACATTTAAATTGTAAATGATTGTTTAATATTGGGAAATAATTATGTTCTTAACATTTTGCTTTCACACTATAATTTATCAACTTTTTTACATTTTCAAAGATATAAGACAAATTAAATTATGAGAAAAACTGATTTTGAGGAATGCGAAAAAAAATTTAGAAGCTTTTTAATAATTTTGAAAGATTTTAGATTATATTTTCAAAAAAATTTCTGGGAAAATTTTAAAAGATTTAGGCTTAATTTTAAAAGAATAATTTTAAGTTCTGAAGATTTCAAAATGCGTGGAAAAAAATGTAAGACTTTAGGACAATTCTTTTAATTTTTCAGGATTAAAAATTTTTTTAGGTAAACTCAATTTTGTAGGGCGTCAAGAGAATGAAAAAAATATTCTTAAGATTCATAGCATAATTCCAAATGATTTTTTGTTAATGAATTCCAAGAGCAAATTGAAGAAGATTACAAAACATTTAAAATTATTTCCTAAAATTTTGAAAAAGAGTGTAAAAGATTTTGAAGCAAAATTTTGCCATAATACATCATTTTAGAACAAATTTGCGTAAGTTTAAGAGATACTTAGAAGTTCTGAAAGTCCTAAACATCTTTTAGAAAGGCTCGAATTTTTCCTAATATTATAAAATTCTGTACAATAAAAATTTTTTGTTTTTAATCTTCTAGATTCTTTTTTGACACATCTGAAATATTCAAAAATCTTTTCTAATTTTCTCAAGAATATTATAAAATTTACATTTATGTAAGTTTGAAAACAAACTGATAAAATTCTTTTCTTGTAAGTAATTTCAATATTTGTGTGAGTAAAAAAAATTTTTTTAAACATTTAGTGTTATATCAAAATATTGTTTTATTTATTTCTATACAGCACTACATCTCAAAAAACCTTTTTTTACTTACAAAACGTATATTATGCTTTTCAAACATAATACAAAAAATGTTACGTAACGTCCCTTAAGTTCGTTCTGTAAATTAAAATATTTCTGCCTCGCAGTATTTTCCTTTTCGCAGACGATTCGTAGCCAAATTCATACCTTATCTAGTCCGCTCGCTATATTCATAAACTTTTAACTGATTATTCTCAGAGGTGCCAAATTTAATTTACTAGGAAAAAGTGACCTATTTTAAACCAAAAAGTGACTAAAAATAACAAATGTGCACTAATAATGTGACTAATGTTCTTTTGAATTTAAAAGAATTCGATTCCTAAGACTTCAAAACAGTTCAAGTTACATTCAAAAACATTCAAATTAATTGGAAAAATATCAACAAATTTCATTGCTTTGAGTAAAATTGGAGTCAATTTAGAAGAATTCTATGAAATTCACAAAAATTCAAAGTAAATTAAAAAAAAAATCAAGTGAATTGAAAAAAAACAAGAATATAAAAAAATCATCGAATTTAATAGTTTTGAAATCAGTTTAGAAAAATTAAAGGGAATTCAAAAGAATTTTAAGGAATGCCTAAGAATTCATGTTGGGTTCACAAGTCTTTAGGATGAATTAAACAGAAACGCAAAACAATGTTTAAAATCCATTGAATTGAGTAGAATTGGGTGAATTTAGAAGAATTCAAGTTAATTGAAAAAATTCAAGTGAATTCCAAAGAATTCAAAAGAATTTGAGGAATTCAGGATAAATTAGTAAGAATTAAAGGAGAATTCCAAATGAATTCCTCTGAATTGCAAACAATATTTGAAAACCTCTTCAAATCTTTGAAACCCTACGAAATCCCTCACTTCTTGTGAATAAATTCTTTGAAATCCATTAAAATTATATAAAATCCGAAAAATTCTACAAAATCTGGTAGTATTTCCTGAAATCCTGGAGAATTTATTCAAATACCTTGAGAGCTTTTAAAATTCCTTAAAATTATTGAAATCCTCGACAATCTTAGAAAATCCCTTGGAATCTTTTAAAACTTTATAGGTCCTGTAAAATCGTTTCATATATTTTGAAATTCTAGGAAATTCTTTACAACCGCATGAAAATTTGTTTGAATCCTTTAAAATCGTCCAAATTAAATCCCTTGACATTTTTTAAATCTCTTAAAATGTCCCAAAATATTTCAAAACCTTTGAAATCTCTTAAAATGAATGAAGTCAAATAAAAACTGCTTGGAATTTTTTTAAATTCCCTAAAATACTTTATATCTTTTTAAATCTTTTTAAATCTCTTGGAATTTTTTTCAGTCCTTGAAAATTTCATGGAATTTTCAAAAATACCCTAAAATATTTAAAATCCTTTGAAATTTTTTTAAATCCCTTAAAACGTTTTAAAGCTCTTGAAAATTCCTTAAACATTTTTTAAAATGCCCTAAAATATTTAAAATCTTTAAACAAATTTTGAAATCCCGGCAAAATTTTCAAAGTTTTTGAAAATTCCTTAGAATTGTTAAAAATACCCTAAAACCTTTAAAATCCTTTGAAATTGAATTGCAAACAATATTTGAAAATCTCTTTGAATCTTTGAAACCCTAAGAAATCCCTCACTTCTTGTGAATAAATTCTTTGAAATCAATTGAATCCTTTAAAATCTCTTAAAATGCCCTAAAATATTTCAAATCTTTTGAAATCCCTTGAAGTTTTTTAAAGCTGTTGGAAATGACTTAGAATTTTTATCAATATCCTAAAATATTTAAAATCCTTTGAAACTTTTTGACATCCCCTAAAACATTTTAAAGTTCTTGAAAATTCCTTAGAATTTTTAAAAATACCCTAAAACCTTCAAAATATTTTGAAATCCCTTCAAATTATTGAAATTTCTTAAAAAGTATAGGAATATTTTTAAATAACCTGAAATATTTCAAAAGAATTTATGATAAATTAATAAGAATTCAAGGTGAATTCCAATTTTTCAATTCTGTGAAATCTGATATTTCCTAAAATCCTGAACAATTCATTAAAGTATGTGCCTTGAGAGCTTTTGAAATGTATTGAAATTAAAATACTCAGAAGTCTTATAAAATCGCTTGGAATCTTTTGACATAAAATAAAATAAAATCGTTCCATAACTTCCGAAATTCCAGGAAATTCTTTACAACTGCATAAACATTTTTTTAAATCGCTTAAAATCATTTTAATCCCTGTGAAACCCTTGAAAGTTTTCAAATCTCTTGAAAATGCTGTGGAATCTCTTAAAATATTATAAAATATTTCAAAACTTCAAATCTTTTTAAATCTTTTGAAATTACTTAAAGTTTTTTAAAGCTCTTGAAAATTCCTTGGAATTTATTAAAATACCCTAATATCTTTGAAATCCTTTCAAACTATCGAAATCTTTAAAAAAAATATCCCTGTGAATCCCTTGAAATTTTTCAAATCTCTTGAAAATGCTTTGGAATCTCTTAAAATATCATAAAATATTTAAAAACCTCAAAATACTTCAAATCATTTAAAATCTTTTGAAATCCCTCATCTTGAAAATTCCTTGGAATTTATTAAAATACCCTAATATCTTTGAAATCCTTTCAAACTATCGAAATCTTTTAAAAATATATCCCTGTGAATCCCTTGAAATTTTTCAAATCTCTTCAAAATGCTTTGGAATCTCTTAAAATAACATAAAATATTTCAAAACTTCAAAACACTTCAAATCTTTTTAAATCTTTTGAAATCCCTTAAAGCTTTTTAAAGCTCTTGAAAATTCCTTGGAATTTATTAAAATACCCTAACATCTTTGAAATCCTTTCAAACTATCGAAATCTTTAAGCAAATTATTGGAAACTTTTGGAATACTCTAAAAGATTTCAGAAGAATTCAAGAAAATTCAGAAATAGGTATAGACCAGAATTCAATAACGGTTAACCCATGGGTTAATTTATTGAAAGAAAAGTTACTAAAGTGATCTTTTCATTTTAAAAAGTGACTACAGTGTCTTTATTTTAAAAGAGTGATAGGGGGAGTAGGAATTGGTGTTTAAAATTTAAGTTAGAATCCTTTCGTTTCACAGCATGTTTTCATTTTGTGTGAGAGCCCTGGTTATTTTTGATAGTTACTTAAAGTGCTTCTTACAGAAATTTCCTGACTTTAGAAATATTTTTTTTCAAAATACCTTTATTTTCCTTGAAATTCCGAGTCGAGCAAAATTCACTGACCTTCCCCTGATTTCCAGGTTTTCCCTGACTCGCGGCCACCCTGTACAGCCAATATAAAATTCCCTGACAATTTCCTACTTTAAGAGTCTATAAACTCTACATAGCAAAGGGAAACTATTTTGAATCAAGAATTGAATTCGCCCTCCTTGAAGAACAGGCACCAAAAGATATTGATTTATCACAAATAGGTAGAACAACTCCAAAATGCATTTAACCCTTGGGTGCTGGAAATAAATGAATTATTTTGTAATCCAAAACAAATAGAATGAAAATGAAAACATGCTAATTTAAATTCAAAACACCAATTATCATCATTTATTTTGGGAAGCCTAGACCTTTAAATTTCAAATAATGTATAATTATTGCAATGAAACTTAAATGACTTACCGTTGCTCGAAGGGTGAAAATTCGTGGAATCAATTCGTCCGTTTTTGTTGGCTCGTGCTTTGTGCCTGTCAAAGGACTTTAAATGACCATTTTGCTGTCCATTTGACAAGGTGACACCGTTGCTTACAGACTGCGACGAAGGGCTCTTCATAGCTAATTCGACGAAACTTAACCTCACTTTCACATCTTACAAACGACTTCGTATCCACGGAGACTCATCCTTCTTGACGCAATACCCAAAATATTCTAAACGATTCGACAATTCTGGGGCACATTTTGAACCCTCTATTTTCAAAAATTAACACCGAAACGTTCAATTTCGTGGAATTTTCGCCAGAGGGTTTTGGAATTTGCCAGCTGTCAAATGAAATGTCAAATTGGACGATTTCAAGTTTCAAGCACTGCACCAAAAACTCAACGCATTGCGTGAAATTCCTGTGTTCTAGGGGAATTCACACTTTGTAGAGAAAACAGAAGCAGAACCCGTGGATGTGTTTATTTTAAACATTTCGCGAACTACTTTCGAAATCAGATAGATGTGAGAGCGTGAACGACCACATACGTAAACTTATCATTCACGTATGTACTTATTATTGAAACGTGTGAGTTCATTTGAACTTCAACTCATCGAAACTTGCGTATAGGAACTTCACACAGTCCATCTTTGACAGTACTTATTGTACGCAGAATCAGCTGTTTGACAGCTCCACTAGTCCATTGGGCCATTAATGCAGAGCAGATGGCGCCAAAATTGCAAAATCAAGAATATTTTTTTTAAATAACTCTATATTCTATAGAATTATTCTTTTTTAGCTGTTTTTCTATTTCGCGGAATCGCTGCAATCGCCAAACTATCAACAAAAACGTAAAAAATAAATTTGTAAAGAAATGTAAAAAAAGTCGTGTTTATTGCTTCCTCATAGAGGGAGGTTTATAATTACCTAAATTTTCAAATGCATTTTTTTTTGACATATTTCTGTATAATTCGACCCCAAGAGCTCGAAAATAAAATTTTCAAAAAATGTCCGTGTGTGGGTGTGTGTGTTACTTTTTTCTCTTCACCATATCTCGAAAACTGTAAAAGCTGTGATCATTAAATTTGGACGAATTGCAGCTCCGACTGATATCCAAGTCTGATAGGATTTTGAGCTAGATCCGCAATTTAAAAGTAGGTTTTTTTTTAGTTTAGAGATTTCAAAAAAAATGTACCTTGTTTATATGAGAAAAACTTTTTTGATGTTCAAAATACAACAATACGATATCTAGTCTGTTTGTTCGCATCTTCGAGACGCATCGATTGACCTATTGTTGAACATTTTGTGACCCACAAATGCCGATTTATGAAGTTTCAAAAAAATTGGTGTAATCTGTTTATATGAGAACTTTGTTTATATTAGGAATACTATCAGTGGTGTAATCGAGGCCTAGCGGCGCCAGGCCACTTTATTGTCACACGGAAAATTTTTCCAGTTATGGATGGATTATTCTTTTAAATAACATTCATGTAGATAACATATTGCATTCAATACAAAACACTTGAAATTCCTAAGATTTCAAGCCTAAATATATTGCATTTTCAACAAAATAGTTGACTTTTCAACCAAAAAAGGTTTTCTACCCAAAGTGATGAATTTTCAACAAAAAAGACGAATTTTCAACAACAAAAAAATGAATTTTGAACTAAACAGTTGCATTAACAACCAAATAGATTAACTTTTCAGTAAAAGCGACGAGTTTTCCAAAATATAGTCAAAGATTTAACCAAATAATAACATTTTCAAGACAAAAAGACGAATGATTTCGAAGACAGTTGAATTAAAAAAAAAGTTACTTTTCGACCAAGAAAGATAAATTTTCAACCAAGAAGGATGTTTTTTCTACCATAAAATATGAGTTTTGAACCTAAAAGGATGCATTTTTAACAACATAGTTGAATTTTCATCAAAAAATGATAACTTTAACAAATGATTAAATTTTCCAAAAAGAATTAGATGTTTAACAAAATAGTTGAATTTCTAATCAAATAGTGGAATTTTCAGCATACAAAAATACATTTTCAATCAAATAATCGAGTTTTCGCACAAAAAAGATTACAATTCAATCAAATATTTGAATTTTCAAGAGAAACAGACAAATTTTTTAGAAGAACGTTGAATTTTTATTTTTAAAAAATCATTTTCAACCACGAAAGATGAATTTTCCACAAAAAAGTAAAGTATTCCAGCTAAAAAGTCGAATGTTTTAAAAAACAGCGGTCTGTTAAATCTAAAAAAATGAATTTTTAACAAAAAAGATGATTTTCAATCAAGAAAGATGAAGTTTCAACAAGATAGTTAAATTTGCAATGAAAAAGTTAATTTTTCAACAAACAAGAATAATTTTCTACCCAAAAAGGCGACTTTTTAATTAAATATATGAATTTTCTACCAAATAATCAAATTTTCAATCAAAAAGACGAATTTTCTACAGTACAGTAGAATTTTCAACATAAAAGTTCATTTAAAAGCAAATAGTTGAAATTCCAAATCTAATTATTATGGATCCTCAATAAAAAAAAATTAATGTTTTTAAAAAATTGTTCAAATTTAAGTCGAGTGATCGATTTTTCGAACAAAAAATATGAATTCTCAACTAAGCGTATAGTAACAGTTGATATTTCAACCAAAGAAATGGATTTTTAACCAAAAAGGATCAATTTTCAAACAAGAAGATTAAATTCCTACCAAGAAAGACGAATTTTCAGCCAAAAAGTTAACGTTTTAACTGAAAAATATCCGTTTTTAACAAAAATTGAAAAGTTTAATTGTCAGTTGCCAACGGCGATACCACTCTGGAAACACCAGTTCTCGTAAGATCACTGAAGTTAAGCATTGTTGGGCGCGGTTAGTACTTGGATGGGGGACCGTTCAGGAATACTGCGTTGCTGTTGGCCCGTCGTGGGTGTGGTGGGCCCACATTGGTAGTAAATATCCACCTAGAAACACTACCCGAATCGGGTAGAGTGAGGCAATGAACTTTCGAGTTCAAACTGCTAATCAATTTTTTTTTTTTTTTTTTTTTTTTTAATTTTCAGTTTCAAAAATTTATTTTCAACCAAACATCAAACGAATTTTCATCAAAATAGTTAAATATTCAACCAAAGAGATGAATCTTCTGCTAAAAAAATGAATTTTTAACAAAGTAGTTGAATTTTTGATAAAAAAGATGAATTTTTGAAATATAGTTACATTTTCAACAAAATAATTAAATTTTCAACCAAATAATAGAAGTTTTAACCAAACCAGATGAATTCCGAACCAAAAATATAATAGTAGCCTTTAAAAAAAAAGGAACTTTTACCTAAAAATATAGTTGGATTTTCTGATTGGGTTAAAGTTGGTAGTGTTATCTAAGTTCGTAACGTCACTTCCGCTTATGACCCCCCCCCCTGTTACAACCCTTAGTTTTCAGCCCCCCCCTCACTCAAACTGGAAACGTAGTTTATGGAAAGTACCGCCAGGCCACTTTTTCTTTTAGGAATACACCACTGAATACTATAGTACTCTATCTGACATGTTTGTTCGCATCTTCGAGACTCGTCGAATGACCTATTGACGAACCTTCTATGACCTCTTTGCATCTAGCAATACCGATATATAAATTTAAAAAATATATTGTTTATCTTGTTCCATTTTAACCTGATGAAATGAATTTTCAAACCAAAAATAAAAAATTTTCAACTCAGAAAGATTTTTCAGTCAAGAAAGAAAAAAAACTTCAACCGAATCATGGAATTATTAAGCCAAAAAGACAAATTTGCAACGAAACAGTTGAATTGTCAACCCAAAAATATGAATTTTAGAGATAAAAGTTAATTTCCAAGAAAGTACACGGAAAAAATTGATCCGTAAAAAAGTCACGAACTAGTAGCTAGGTCTCGGATATGAGAAAAATTCATCGGATATTTATGTATTTTCGTAAATAACCTACGAACATTGAGAAAGATTGACGAACTCGATGTGAAAATTCTAAAACGGTTCATCACTTTTTTTTTACGTGAATAATTACAAAAATATTACGAGTGATTGGGAAAAGATTCTCAGAGCACTCACGAGCTTGTCCGACAAATCTGGGAACTCGAAACTAAGTCTCCCTGTACGTGGCCCACGCACACACGCGCGGTGCATGTGTGCGCTCGTATGTGTGCCTCGAGCTCGTCGGATGAGTGGCTATAAGTTTTATAATACCTATTTTGTTTGGCATCGATGGCTGCGCGTGTTTACGGACTCCTGGTTTATGTTTAGAAACTGGTGAGTCAGCAGTGTTTGAGGTTCGAATCTTCTGAGTTGCGAATTTATAAATTAATATAAAATTAAATCGCACAAATAAAATTTTTCCTCTTTTTATTTCAGTCTGAAATTTTCAGGAACTGTTCGTAGGAAATTCGAACTGTTCGTAAGAAACTTCGAAATTTATCCATATATTTCTCATAGACATAAGGATTTAATGTTTCATTTTTTTATCTCGTATCCGAGACCTAGCTACAAGTTCGTGACTTCTTCACGGATAAATTTTTTCCGTGTAGTAGTTAAATTTGCGAAAAAAAATTAACAAAATAGTTAAATTTTCAGAAAAATAATTAAATTTCCAATATAATAAAATAGTAGACTCTTCAATTAAAAATTATTAACTTTCAACCAAAAAAGATGAATTTTCAATCCAATAGGATGAATTTTCGGAGGTCAATCATCAATTCTACGTTATAGTACGTTTAAATTAAATTTCTTCGAACATATATGTCTCAATTTTTTGTTGCTTGTGAGTAATGAAAAAGAATATGAAATTCAAAAGTTAAAAAAAAGTGTGTCATGTTACATTTTCTTCAAATAAGTTTAAAAATGGTCTAAAATTAGATTATTGTCAATGAACTTTTTTGTACTTTTTGTAGATCTGTTGCTTCCTAACATTAAATAAGCATGTTCAAAACTGTTTTAGTAGAGAAGAATAATGCAAAGAAATCCTTACTAATTCACAAATAAATATTTTAGATGTCAGTTTTCATAATGATATTTTCGAGGAATTCGAGGAATTACTTTTCAAAATTTTTCTTGCAAATTTTCTTCCAAGTGCACTTGAGAATTCCTGTATTTAAAATAGCTATATCTCTTATGTCATTAATTTAAAATATAATTTTAAGATATCATCTCTGATATCATCATTGTGAATATTTTTTCTTTACAAAAAATCATAAGATTTCGTTAAAGCACATAAAAATCAATATCGCAATTCCTCTCTCGAACAATTTAAAATTTAGCTGCGTATTTAAAGAACTAAAAAGTCTCGCAAGTCGCGTCGAACAATTCAAAATCTCCAAGGTAAATTGGAATTCAGTATAAATCCAAAAATCATACTTATTTCGTTTTATCGAGATTCGTGGATCGCGGGAATCGAAATGATTGCAGATGTGAAAAGCCCCTCGGAATTTTCAACAAAACCGTTGATTTTTCAACCAAAAAGATGACTTTTTGACAAATTAGTTGAATTTCCAATAAAAAAAGTTTAATTTTCAACCAAAAGAGATCAATTCTGCACTAAAAATATAATAGTAGGCTTTTCAACCAAAAATAATTAACTTTTAACGAAAAAGAGTTGAATTTTCTTATTGGGTCCTATTAATTAAGTTCACATTTAATAAACCAACGAGAAAAAGGGAAAAAATAGAAATTTTCTTGAAAACAGACGAAAGAAAGTGGAATTCTTTAAAAAAGAGGAAAAAAGGAGAAAGAGTGAAAAGTCTGCATAAATATTTGTAAATTGTACGGAAATTTTCAGAAAAAAATCAACATTTTTAAAGCATGTTTCTTCCGTCGAGAAGAACTTCCACTTAGAAATCCAATCAAATGTTTTCAATTTAAACAGAAGTTTATTTTCGGCTGTTAAATGTACCGATGATGGATGATGTACCTATAGTTCAGATGTTCACAACGGTTAAACCTATAGTGCATAAAAAAAAAATATATATTCTACCGTTTTAACCCGAATTCAGTTAAAACTAGTTTCAAAACGCGAAGTAACCAAGTCCTTTTGTAAAAACCCGAAGATTTTTTAAAGTCTATCTTATTTCGTGTTTTAACTGAAAATATCAGTTAAAACTAGATTCACCAAATTGCACTTTTGAAAGAACTAGTTTTACCTGTAGTATTCAGTGTGGTTAGAGATGTGACCAATGACTCTTCTGTGACCAGTCACTGCAAACTCAGTATTTCGGGTTTTCACCCAATAGTGCAAATAAAACTAGTTCTTTCAAAAGCACAATTAGGTGAATCTAGTTTTAACTGACATTTTCAGTTGAAACACGAAATCAGATGGAATTTAACATTTCTTCGGGTTTTCACAAAAGCACTTAGTTACTCCTCGTTTTTCCTAGTTAACAATATAGTTTTAACTGATTTCGGGTATAAACGGTGACATACGCATAAATAATGTGGCCACATAAATCCCTTCAACCTTCAATTTCCCGCATCCCGAATACAATTTAACTTAAGGCGCGTTATAAATAGTGTTGCTAAAAAATACCAATTTTGAAATTACTGTAACTTCCCCACACTTTTCGCTGACCAATGTTTCCTTTTTCCTGATCGTTATAAATTTTTCTTTCGTGTTAAATTGTCAACTAGAGAAATTAATGTTTAACCAAAGAAATAAATTTACAATAATTAAGATTAATTTTCCACCAAAAAAGATGAATTTTTAACAAAATACATGAATTTTTAATAAAATAGCTAAATCTTTAACCGAAGAAATTAATTTTCAACTAAAATGAGGAAGCTTTAACTCAAAAAGACGAATTTTCAACTAAAAAATATATACTTTCAACCCAAAATGGAATAGTTATATTTAAAGTTCAAAAATGAATGTTTAACCATAAAAAACGAATGTGCAACAAAATAATTAAATTTTCAAACAAAGAATTCAATTGTCAACCAAAAAGAGGATTTTTTCACAAGAAGATTAATATTCTGCCACAAAAGACGAATTTTCAACAAAATGCATGAATTTTCGACAAAATAGTTAAATTTTTAACCCAAGATATCAATTTTAACTAAAATGAGAAAGCTTTAACCAAAAAAGACAAATTTTCAAGAAAAGAGACAAATTTTCAACAAAATACATGAATTTTCAACTAAAAAAGATAAATTGTCAACCCGAAATAGAATAGTTATATTCACAGTAAAAAAAATCATTTTCAACCATAAAAAACGAATTTTCAACAAAATAGTTAAATTTTCAACGAAATAAATTAACTGTCAACCAAAAAGATGAATTTTGCACCAAGAATATTAATATTTTACCACAAACGACTAATTTTCAACCAAACACGAAGTAGTTAAATTTTCAAATAAAAAAATTAATTTTTAACAAAAAAAAAGATTTTTTAAAATATGTAATAGTTTAATTATTTTTAACAGAATAATAGATTTTTCAACTATAGTTATAAATCTTCAATTTAATAAAATGAATTTTGAAATGAATAGTTGAATTTTCTACCAAAAAAGACGAATTTTCAACAAAATACATTAATTTTGAACAAAATACATTAATTTTTAACAAAATACATGAGATTTCAACTAAGAAAAAAATTTTCAATCAAAAATGGAATAGTGACATTTTTTGAAACAAAATAGTTAAATTTTCAACCAAAAAAAGTGTTTTGAATTAAAATGATGAATCATTAACAAAAAATTTAAGAGTTGATATTCCGACCAAAAAAGATTTTAATTTGAAACCATAAATAGTTGAATTCAACCAAAGAAGACGAATTTTCAACAAAATAGTTGAAAATCCTCGATCAAAAAAGATTTTTTTTCAACCAAGCAGTGTTATTTTTAGTCAAAAAAGATGAAATTTCAATGACAGCAGATGAATTTTTAAATCAAAAAGACCAAGTTTCATCAAAGTATGATTTTTCAGCCAATAAAGAAAAACAAATTTCATCCCAAACGTGGCATTTTCATCAAATGACGAATTTTCTACGAAAGAGTTGAATTTTTAAACCGAAAATATGAATTTTTAACCGTAAAATTAAATAGGCAACAAAATAAGAGTTGAATTTTCAACCCAAAAAGGCAAATTTTCAACTAAAAAAGATAACTTCTCAACCAAAAATGGAATATTCAACTTTTTAGTTAAAACATTAATTTGCAACCAATTAAAAACGAATTTTCAACAAAATAGTTCAATTTTCAACAACAACAAAAAGAAGGATTTTTGAATTAAAATGACGAATCGTTACCAAAAAAAAGAATTTTTAATAAATTAGTTTTACTTTCATCTAAATAGTTGAGTTTTCAAAGAAAAATTTAATAGTTGATATTTCAAGCCAAAAAGATTTTAATTTGATACAGTTGCATTTTTAGCCAAAAAATATGAAATTTCTATGACAACAGATGAATCTTTAGATTAAAATGACGAAGTTTCATCCTAAAAAGATTTTTCATTCAATAAAGGAGAAGAATTTCATCCAAAACGTGGAATTTTCATCAAATGAAGAATTTTCTACAAAACAGTTGAATTTTCAATAGAAAAAGTAAATATTCGAACAAATATGAGTTGAATTTTCAACCCAAAAAAAAAACGAATTTTTGACAAAACACTTAAACTTTCAACCAGAATATTGACTTTTTTGTTTCTAGTAAAATTGTTTAATTTTGAACAAGAAAAGAATAAACTTGTACGTTCATTCCCTAAGTTT
The DNA here is from genome assembly GCA_932195095.1 of Andricus curvator. NCBI lineage: Eukaryota > Metazoa > Arthropoda > Insecta > Hymenoptera > Cynipidae > Andricus > Andricus curvator. The sequence goes on along the minus strand of CAKNYM010045831.1, from coordinate 165,398 downwards.
ATACATTATACAAATATCTTATTTGAGGTGAACATTTTTATTTAAATAATTGAGTGCAGCATGTACATTATGTTAATTATTTTAAATACTTTTCAGGACTTTCAATTTTTTTTGGACAATTGGATGTTTTGCTTTCTTTTTAAATATTAGAAAAGTTCCACATATGTCAAGTTTTTTAATTTTAATTGAAATGGACAGCGCCCTCCGAAATTGTGAACAAAATTTAGCTCGGCTCAATAAAAATCGCACATTTTCGTTTTCGGGCATGGAAAATCGGGACATAACATAAAAAATCAGAAAATCAGGACAGCGATAAAAAATCCGGACATGTTCTGATAAATTAGGACGTCTGGTCACCCGCTATTAGAGACAGAATATTTTTATAATAAATAATAAATATTCTGTCCAAAAATAGCATCTCTGTTTAAATAAATAAATTCTAATTAGAATTTATTAACGGATATTCACCCGGATTATATGGGCAAGTAGAAAATGTATTTTAAATTAGTAAAATTTCAACGTATTATTTCTAAATTGCATAATTAATATGGCGGCACCAACCGTCTAAATTCTTAGAATAATTTCTTAATAAAATACCCTGGCGAAAGTATCGGATAGGAATTCCTTCCAAACCAATCCGAATCATTCCGGAATCTTTATCCGAACCAATCCGAGTCAATCCGAAAAAATTTCTACATTTCGTGGGATCCAAATCGGTCAAAAATTAATCCGACTCAATCCGGTTCAATCCGAATAAATCCGAACCAAATTTTCAATCCAAATGAATCAGAATGAATCTGAACTCGGATTGATATACACTGAATTTTCAATCCCAATGAATCGGAATGAATCCGAGTTCCGATTGAATTGGATTCATTCGGATTGAAAATCGTTTTAGGTCAATCCGAGTTCGGATTCACTCGGATTAAAAATTTGGTACGGATTTATTCGGATTGAGTCGGATTAATTTTTGACCGATTTGGATTGAACGATATGTAGCAATTTTTTCGGATTGGTTCGAATTAACTCGGATTGGATCGGATACAGATTCCGGAATGATTCGGATGATTTCGGAATGGTCGGAACGAATTCCTATCCGATACTTTCGACAGGGTACGACTTAGCTTTCTAGTGAATTCACAATTCTTCGATAAAAACTGCAAGAGCACTATCCAGTCTATTTAAAACACTCAAAAAACAATCCAAAAATGTATTTGTTCAGTCTACACGGAGCCCGAAAATTGATAAACAAACGCAACAAAGGTCAGAACACAACGATATCACACACGCGCACACCCGGCACGTAGATATAACCTCGCTAAAGCAACGGCATGGACATGTTTTACACTTTTTCGTTAAAAATCTCCATAAGTCTACAAAAAATATGATAAAATTTCACTTTTATCGCGAAATTTCATCAAAAAGTTGATATTTACATCCTGACATCACGAAGAAAACACACCCGCGCATGGCTAACGACGCGCCCGATCCGCGAAAAAGTTTTATACGTGAAATTTACACTTATTTAATTTGATACGGCAAAAAATTTAACACACCTCGAAATTCGTGACAAAAGAAAACGATTCAAACGCAAAATCACGATTTTCAAGCTCTAATAATACGAAATTTGACTGAAAATAAAACGCGAGTATTTTGAATCGCCAAATGCGAATTGCGAACTATAAACACTTGAGGTGCGCAAGTCTAAGCTTGCTTGAGTCATGCGCAAAAGACTTTTCAAAGAAACGCGCGTCATTTCGAATTCATATAGTAAACTTTTTTAATTAGTAATAATTTTTAATGTTTATAAGGAATATTTTCATCAATACTTAAATCCAAGCTGCAAAATATCCCGAATATTTTGATGGGTAAGTTACCTCCGCTGATAATTCAATACAAATTAACATTTCTCTCTTTAACGTAAAAGCAACGTAAAAGTCCCTAACAAAAATCTGACTTGTCATCAGAATTTCCTAGGACAAAAGGAACTAAACGAGAACAGCTGATTCAGTGGAATTCATGGTCGGAGTCCAAGAAAAGGTCGAATAAAGTTTGTGACGAATATTACGATTTTTGCCTGATTTCCGGAGCAGATCATAATAATTCTACTATAAAAATCGTTATAGTGAGGAAAAGACGTCTAAATAGATGCTTAATGCTATCCTAGTGAAATATCGCTGCTCGTTCATTCATTGGTGTAACAGATGTTTGTCGTGAGAAATGTCACAAATTGATATCAAAAACTTATTCGACGAAAGTAGGTAAGTAGGGCTAAAGATATCTCCTTAGAATCGTGATTACAAAAATGTTTGCACTCTTTTGGCAAGCCTTGCAAATAAGGCAACTTGATATTCTTCACATTTGCATGTTTACGTCACGCATGTACGTACAGATTCACTATTAAATGTTTATGCAATAAACATGTTTTCATTGCTTCTGAAAGTCCGACAATGATTCATTATGGAACATCACGAAGTTTTTTTATGTCGCTCTAAAATACGTGGAAGGAAAACATAACCTCTATTTTTTGTTTGAGTATCTAAGCATTTTTCAGTGGCTTGGATTTCAAACATAAATTAAACTTTAAGCTTATCCTTCATTTTCTAATCCTGAATTTATTTCCATATTTTTTACTTTAAACATTGAAATTGACTTGCAAATGTCAGATTTCATGTGGATCATTCCAAAAATTTTATTAAATTCCAGCCAAAATTCTGGCCGACCATGTCAGAGATGCTGAAGATATTTTTCCTGATAGTGGATGTGCCCCCCCCCCCAGGAGTATTAGTTTTCGAATCAGAATTTTACGTGAAATTTTTTTTTGAATTTTTTTTTGTCAATTTTACTTTTCTTTTCAAACCTACAAAAAAAAAGCAATTCATAACCGATTTTGAAACTTTGTGGCTCAATCTATCCGTTTCAGAGAGTAGTTTTAAGACAAATATTTACCATACACAAGTTCAGCGATCTCGCTTTTGTATGAAATTATAAGGTATAGCATACTAAATAAATTTTCCACGAAATAGTTGAATTCTTAACCAAAAAAGATGAATTCTGAACACAAAAGATAATAGTAGACTTTTTGAATAGAAATAATTAACTTTCAACCATAAAAGATGAATTTTCAAGCAAAAAGATGATTTTTTAACAAAATAGTTGAATTTTCAGCAGAATAACTAAATTTTCAACCAAATAGTAGACTTTTTAATGAAAAAGAAGACTCTTCTAGCAAAAAAAGATGAATTTTCAATCCAAAAGCACCAATTTTATAACCAAGAAGACGAATGTTCAACAAAACTGTTATATTTTCGACAAAAAAAAATGCACTTAATAAAATAATTGAATTTTCATCCAAGAAAATTAATTTTCTACCAAAAGACGAATTTTCAACAAAGTAATAAAAAATTTTAACCAAATAGTTGAATTTTCTACTTAAAATGATAAGTTTTTCAACCATAAATGGAATAGTCAAATTTGCATTTTAATCAGTCTAAAAACTTAATTTTGAAAAAAAATTTCAAGCAGTTAAATTCAAACAAGTAAAATGAATTCTTAATAAAATAGTTAAATCATTAACCAAGAAGACGAATTTTCTACAAAAAAATTGAATTTTCAACGAGAAAGTTGATATTCTAACAAATATTTTAATTCTCTACCAAATTCTTAAATTTTCAAACAAAAAAAAAAACGAATTTTCTACAAAACAGTTAAATTTTGAACCCGAAAATATGAATTTTCAACAAAAAAGTTAATATTCTACCAAACAGTTGAATGTCCAACCGTAAAATATTTAAATTCAAAATGAAAACAAGCTTAATTTAACCAAAAAAGACAAATTCTCACCAAAATAGTTAAATCCTTAACCAAAATAGATTCATTTCCAACTAAGCAGTTGCTTTTCTAACCAAAAATGTTAAAAATTGTAACAAGAAGAATAATTTTCTACGCAAAAACATACATTTTCCACGGAATACGGGAATTCTTAATCAAATAGATTAACTTTCAATTAAAAATATAAATTATAAATAAGTTTTCAAATTTATTTATTTATTTTAAACAAAAAAAGACTATTCTACCATAAAAGATGACTTTTTAACAAAAGACTTGAATTTTCAACACAACAGTTTAATTTTCAACAAAAAAGTGTAATAGTTTATATTTCAACCAAAAAAGATGCAATTTCATTTAAAGAAAAAAAATTAATTTTGCAAGATTTGCAAGTTAAATTCATATTAACAGTCTGTATAATTACTGCGATTTATTTGATTTATCTGTAAATTTCAAAAAATTACGTACATGAATATAGGACCCCCCCCCCCCTCCGGAAACAAGGGGGGAGAAAAGCTCCCGCCCCCCCCCCCCCCCTTGAGCTGTTACGTAATTTAAGTACGGTCCACAAAGTGCATCGATTTTACAGACAACTGATAGTATCTTAGATCAAGAATTACTTTTAGATTTTCTAATAAAGTTAGCGGACTCTTACAATTTCATCGGTATCAGATTGCAATCTTCACACATTTTCGGGTTTCTAATTTAACTTTTTTGCAGAAAATTGGCTTTTTGGTTTGAGAATTCAATAATTTGGTAGAAAATTAACGTTTTGTTGAAAATTCATATTTTTTGGATGAAAATTCAATTTTTTTGTAGAAAATGCGTCTTTTTGGTCTCTTTGGATGGAAATTCAACTATTTTGCTAAATTCATCTCTTTTGGTCGAAAACTTAACTGTTTTGTTGAAAATTCGTCTTCTTGGTAATAAAATTGGTCCTTTTGGATTGAAAATTCATCTTTTGGTAAAAGTGTGGTCTTGTTTGTTTAAAACTGAATTCTTTTTCATTAAAAAGTCTACTATTATATTTTAAATTCAGAATTCATCTCTTTTGGTTAAAAATTCTACTATTTAATTAAAAATTTCATTAATTTGTTGAAAATTCAACTATTTTGTTCAAAAGTCATATTTTTTTGTCGAAAATTCATGTTTTATGGTTGAAAGTTAATTATTTTCATTGGAAAAGTCTATTTTAATATTTTGCATGTAGAATTCATCTCTTTTTGTTAAGAATTCTACTATGTAGTGGAAAATTTAATTATTTTGTCAAAAAGTCATCTTTTTTAGCCGAAAATGCAACTTTTTTTTTGAACATTCGTCTTTGTGAATCTAAAATCCGTCCTTTTTTATTGAAAATTCATCTTTTATGGGTAAAAGTTAATTATTTGTAATTTAAAAGTCCGCTATTATATTTTTGGTTCGTAATTGATCTTTCTTGGTTGAAAATTGTTCTATTTGGTTGAAAACGTAATTATTTTATTGAAAATTCAACTGTTTCGTTGAACATTCATGTTTTTGAATAGAAAATTCGTCCTTTTGGATTCAAAATTCACCTTTTGGCAGATAAGTATTTTTTGGCTTGAAAATTCAACTATTTGGTCGTAAATGCTGTTTTTGGTTGAAATTTAATCTTTTTTGTTTGAAAATTCGATTATTTGGTTGACGATTCACCGTCGTAGGTTGAAAATTCATCTTTCTTGGTTGAAAATTAACTTTTTTATTGAAAATTAATATTTTCTGGTTCAAAAGTCAAATTTGTTCTAAAATATTCGACTTTTTCGCAAAGAAACTCAACTTTTTTGTTGGCAATTCATCTTTTTTGGTAGAAACTTCCGCTTTTTTGTTGAAAAAGCAATATATTTCGGCTTGAAATTTCAGGAATATGGTACCTACAATAATTTTATTTAAAATAATTTATTCTCCTTTTTTTTTTAAATCACACTATTTTTCCCCTGTTTTGAGAGCATTTTGGGCTGTGAAGTCTAAGATTAGGAATTGGAGTTAGATTACCTTTTTATTTAAAAAGAAGAAAAGAAACATTGTACTGATTCTAAAATTGATATCTTCTTTCAGGTTTCCCAGTGGCTGGAAACTAGTATCTCTGCTACTGTACGCCCCTCTGGGATTAATAATCGTCCTCTTGCGCTTCCTAATCAGTCTTGGTTTCTGGACATTGGCCTCGATACTTCCAGACTGTCAACCGCTTCGAACATTTTTACACAATGGACTCAGTTTGTCATTCGGAATCATCATCAAAATCAGTCCAGAGACTGAGGAGCGAAATCCCGAAGCAAGGATTCTTGTAGCGAACAATGTATCAACTCTGGATCACTTCGTGATTCGAAGAGTCGCTCAAACAGTAACTCCCAGTGTTTGGGATCTTCCGAGTTCGCTTAGCGAAGCTCTGGGTTTGCAGAAAATGGACATGAGCAGCAAGGATGCTCTCGTTGCAAATATTAAGCAATTCCTCGCTTCGACGAAGTCCAACCTTGCTGTTCAACCCGAGTTTGGAGCAACTAATAACCGAGTGGCATTGCTCAAATTTAACTCTTGGCCGTTTGGAATAGAACCGGTCGTTCAACCCGTCGTCATCAAGGCGAAGAGGCCAGAATTTGTCGACGTGAGACTCACTTCCGTCGCTTCTACGACGTGGACTGATGTTCTCTGGTTCATGTTCGTTCCCTACACGATTTTTACATTAAAGTACCTTAAGGCTAGAAGAAATACGGATCAGGAAATACTCGTGAGAGAAGTCGAGAAAGAGATTGCAGACGAGCTGAAAATCCAGACTAGTACGCACACGATTTCAGACAAAAGCGAGTATGAGAAACGGTATATTAGGGAGAGAGTACAAAACAGAGGCACTCAAAGCAGAGGGTCCACGAATTCTCAGGTTGGGAACATCGAAATGCTCAGAATGGCCCAGCGAGTTAATGAAGTACTTCCAATGGTACCACGCAGTGTTGTTCTTCGCGATCTTTGTAAGTATAAGGTTTTAGTTTTGTTTGCGACCACACTGTTATAACATTCTTGTTAGTAATTTATTTGTATTGTATTTCTATTTCTGTTTTTTTCTTCAGATTCTTCCAACTTAGTATTATATTTTTGGTTAAAAAATTTATTATTTGGTTGAAAATTCAACAATTTCGTTAAAGTCATCCTTTTTTGTGGTGTCAAATCAGGGTTGCCACAAAATCCAAGAGTTGAAATTCCTTGACTTTCCAGATCTGTGCAGGACTCGGAGGGCCGTAGGGCAGGGAAAACTGGAAATCAGGGAATGAAAGGCATTCTAAATAACTACCAAGGATGATGAAAAAAAATGAAAAGTCGGTCAGGGAAAAATTAGGGAATTTTGAAAATGTAGTTACAGGAATTTTAAATAACTCGAGGATGAAAAATTTGAAATATTTTTATTTGAAGTTGCTTTATTTCGTTTATGATAGGTTTTATGTTAAAAATTTTACAAGTTTAAAATTCTGGTCGTTGAATATTAATGTCCAGGGAAAAGTTAGAGAATTTTTTTAATGAAGTTTGCGACCACCCTGTTATATAATATTCTTGTTAGTAATTTATTTGCATTGTATTTCTATTTCTGTTTTTTTTTTCTTTAGTTTCTTCCTCCGTAGTATTATATTTTTAGTTAAAAATTGTATTACTTGGTTGCAAATTTAACAATTTTGTTTAAAAACCATCCTCTTTTGTTGAGAATTCCTATTTTTTGGTTGAAAATTCAACTATTTTGGTAGGAAATTAAGTTTTCTTTTGAAAATTCATATTTCGGTGGTCAGAATTAAACTGAATTTTTTGTTGTTGAAAATTCGTCTTTTCGGTTTAAAAATTCATCTCTTTGGTAGAAATTTATTATTTTTTGGGTAAAAATGCAACGGTTTTTTTTAAATTAATCTTCTTTGGTTGAGAATTCAACTGTTTTGTTTGAAAATTCGTCTTTTTTTGTTTAATTCAACTGTTTTTTAGTTCAAATTAAAATATTTTTGGGTTGCAATATCTACTATTATATTATTCGTTCAGAATTCATATTTTTTGGTAGCAAATTTAATTACTTGGTCGAGCCACTTTGTTAAAAAATCATTTCTTGTTGAAGATTCACCTTTTTGGTCGAAAATTAATTTTGGTAATTGAAAAATGCAACATCTCCATTTTTGGTGGAAAATTGGTCTTTTTTGTGTAAAAGTTAAATCACTATGTAAAAAAATAATGTTTTCGGTTAATTTATATTTTTCCGGTATAATTTATATTTTTAATATTTGAAAGTATATTTTTTAAAACAACATAAACTTAAAAAAACCAAATTGCACAAGAAGACTTAAATAAAAAAAGAATTATGTTCTTCAAAAAACTGTTTTTGAAAAAACAAACTTTCAAGAAATTCAATTTATGCAAAATAATTGCACAAAGAGAGTTAAAATATGAGAAATATGTTAACAAAACACATTGTAAAAAGCCATAGACCCTTAGTCGTTTTCTAGCGTTCGGTTCTTTTGCCGTTTCTCAAAAGTTCGATTCTTGGTCAACCAAAAAATATATTTTTTAGTTTAAAATTCAGCTATTTTGTTCAAAAATTTTTCTTTTTCTGTACAAAATTAATCTTCTTGCTTCAAATTTGTATTATTTGTTGAAAATTCAACTCTGTGGTTGAAAATTTAACTATTTTGTTGAAAATTCGTTTTTTTTTTGGTTGAAATATGAAATATTATAGTTATCGTTGAGAATTCATCTTTTTGTTGAAAATTCAACTTTTCGCGTTGAAAATTCAATTATTTGCTTAGAAGTTAGAATTTAATTAGAAATTCATCCATTTGGATTCAGAATTCATGTTTTATGGTGGAAAAATCATCTTTTTTGGTTGAAATAAATTGGAAGATTTTTTTTTTTTTTTTAAATTGTTTTATTCCGTTTATAAAAGAGTTTATATTAAAAATGTGACAAAATCAAAACTTTGGTCTTGAATATTGATGGTCAGGTAAAATGAAAAATTAGGATTCTGCTTAGAATTAAAATTCTGAATTAGGGAATTTTTGAAAAGAATTAAAATTCTAGTTAGGCCATGGGAATTTATCAAAGAAGTATAATTATCAAACAGCGAATTTAAAATCATTAGCCTAGTAGACACTCTGATAGTGAATTCAAGTAATTTTTAGTGAATTTATCGGAATTCTAGAGAATTTAACAGAATCCTAGTGAATTAAAAAAAATATAGTGATTTAAACAAAATTGTAGAAAATTTAAGGGAATTGTAGTGATTCTTGTGGTTTTAGCAGAATTTTAGTATATTCACCAAAATTCTAATTTATTTTTGCAGAATTCTAGTGAATTTAACAGTATCCCGGTGGATTTAACAGTTCTAGTAAATTTAACAAATTTTTAGCCAATTTAACAGAATTTTAGTGGGGTAAACAGAATTCTAGTGGTCAATAGTATGGAAGTTTTATCCGCGTTATTTTAAATCGTGAGAATATGAGTAAATATAAAATGTATTTGAAAAGTAAATAAATATGAAAATGCAAAATAATTATGAGTCAGAAAATTGAAATTCGCTGACTTTACAGAATGCCCTGACCTGTAACAACCCTGATAATTAACTGATTAACATAATTATTAATATATCAATACCTGAGCTCGCAGCGGAAAGTAGACTTTAAAAAGTCACAATAGTTTAAGAAGGCTATAATTATACAAAAACTAATGAGTGGCTGTCAGCAGCGGAATATTACATAATGATACCAGTCTTGTAGAAAATTACGTAAATGAAAATAAGCATCCTAACAAATTAGTTTTCTCTGTCTTGGTAAAATTGATGTTTTTTTTCTTGTATAAAATCTAAAACTAAAAATGATTAAGTATTGGAAAACATTTTTTTAATGTGCTACTTTCTGAAGCTTCTTAAAAAAAGCGATTGTTTAATAAATTTTAAATTTAAAAAGAATCAAAAGAATAAAATTATTGATTTTATACCAGAAAAGTTTATAAGGATAAAAATTTAAGAGCCTATAAATATTAACCTTAAATACAAAAGATTTCAAGACATACTTTGTGTTCAGAAGAGATCATATTTCAAAGCATGCGAACTGGAAGAAAAGAATTTTAGAGCAGATAGTTTTTGCATTATAATTTAATGAAAAGGAATGTTATTTGAAACTGGTTGACATTTCGAACTGCAGAATTTAAAAACTTTACAATGTTTCTACAGTAGCAGATTTTTTTTTAATTTACATTAAAGTGCTTATTTTATTTAATCGTTGATGTATGTTCCAAAAATTGGAAGTTCGAATTTTGATGAATTAAGTTTATAGTATCTGAAAATAGTCACCATCGCTCTTTAATATTTAGAATGAATAATTCTGCAATTGATTTTAAATCCCAGCTTTGCTTTTTATCATTGAAAAGTTTTCTAAAGATAAACATTTACATTTGCAATCATTCAGACAAATGGTAGAGATAACAAGAATGCACAAATTGCATTTATCTTCTCAATCAATTAAACTCTGAGAAAATAATAGAATAATAATCTAAAATTCAAGTTCATTAAACTTGCTATAAACTTTAGTCAAATCCTTTCTTAATTATAGTTTTCTTATTGTATTAATTAATAATTAATACGAGACGACCACAAAGAATAACATGGTTGCTACTCTTCAGGGAATTCTGGAAAGTCGGGGAATTTAAAACTGGTCAGGGGAAGTCAGGGAAAATCTGAAAGTCAGGGAATTTTTTCTTAATTAAATGAACGTAGAACTTTAACGAAATTAGATTTAGAAAAGAAATTGTGTTGATAACAAGTAAGTTTTCCAAATGTATCATTTTTTAATTTTTTTGGTCGAAAATTCAATTATTTTGTTGAAAATTCGTCTTTTTGGTTTTAAAATCCAACTATTTGCTTAAAAACTCACTTTTTTTTTAATTTGTATTTTTCGTGTGAAAATTTAACTGTTTTGTACAAAATTGGTCCTTTTGGCATGGAAATTTAACATTTTGGAATGAATTTTTTTTCTATATTGACTGAAAAATCATTCTTGGATGAAAATTCAACTCTTTTGTTGAAAGTTCTCTTTTTGGTTAAATCCAACTGCGTTTGGTTTAAAATTAAAATCTTTTTGGTTGAAATATCAACTATTAAAATTCTCGTTGAGAATTCATTTTTTCCTTGAAAATTCAACTTCTTAGTTGAAAGTGGAACTACTTCATTAAAAATGCATTTTTTGTTGATGATTCCTCATTTTAGTTCAAAAGACTTTTTTTGTTGTTGAAAATTTAACTATTTTGTTGAACATTCTTTTCTTTTTTGGTTGAAAATTTATCTTTATCAGTCGAAAAATCAACTATTTGGTTGAAAATTCATGTATTTTGTTCAAAAAGCCGTCTTTTGTTGTAGAATGTTAATCTTCTTGGTTAAAAATTAATCTTTTTGGTTGATAATTAATTTCTTTGGTTGAAAATTTAAATATATGCTTAAAAATTCATATATATTATTAAAAATTCGCCATTTTTGGTAGAAAACTATTTTTCTTGCCTAAAAATTCGTCTTTTGTTTTAAAAATTCATGTTGTGTTAAAAATTTGTGTTTTTTTGTTGAAAAATAAATTTTTTACTGAAAATTTAACTTTTCCATTTTGGGACAAAAATTTACCTTTTTTAGTTGAAAATTCATGTGTTTCGTTGAAAATTCTTCTTTTTTTTTAGAAAATTAATCTTTTTGTTGGAAAATTCATTTCTTTTGTTGAAAATTTAACTATTTTTTTGAGAAATCGTGGTTTTTTGGTTACAAATAGTATTTTAAACTGAAAATGTAGCTCTTCTATTTTTTGTTGAAAATTTATAATTTTTAGTCGAAAATTCATTTCTTTAGTAGAAATTAAACTATTTTGTTGAAGATTTTTTTTGTTTGTAAATTAATTTTTGTAACTGAAAATTGAACTATTTCAGTTTGGTTTGAAAATTGATCTTTTTCAGATGAAATTGATCTTTTTCAGATGAAAATGTATTTCTTTAGTTGAAAATTAAACTATTTCGTTGAAAATTCTTTTGTTTTTTTGGTTGAAATTTATTTATTTTTTAACTGAAAGTTTAACTATTCCATTTTCGGTTGAAAACTCATCCTTTTTAGTTGAAAATTCATTTCTTTAGTTGACTGTTCGTTTATTTTTTTGGTTGTAAATTAATTTTTGCGTTGAAAATTCATTTCTATAGTTGAAAATTTAGTTATTTTTGAAAATTCGTTTTATTTTGTTTAAAAGGTTTTCTTTTCAAGTGTAAATGTAGCTTCTCCATTTTTGGTGAAAATTTACATTTTTATTGAAAATTCAACTATTTGGTTGAAGTTTAATCTTTTTTGCTTGAAAATTCTTCCTTATCGTTAAAAATTCAACGGTTTGTTAAAAAAAAATTTTTTTTTTGTTTCTTGGCTGAAAATTCATTTTTTAGGTGAAAATTTAATTATTTCATTCTGGGTTGAAAACTTATCCTTTTTCGTTGAAAATTCATTTCTGTAGTTGAAAATTTAAGTATTGTTGAAAATTCGTTTTATTTCGTTGAATAGATTTTTTTAAACTGAAAATGTAGCTACTCCATTTTTGGTGGAAAATTTACCTTTTTTGTTGAGAATTCAACTATTTGGTTGAAAATGGTCCTTTTTTGGTAGAAAATTAATCTTCCTGGATGAAAATTCATCCTTATGGTTAAAAATTCAACTGTTGGGTTGAAAATTAATTTTTTTGGTTGTAGATTCATCATTTTAGTTAAAAGTTAATTTATTTGGTTAAAATTTAACTATTTTATTGAAAACTTGTTTTTTTCTTGGTTCAAAATAAGTTTTTTCAACTTGAAATCGATCTTTTTTAGTTGAAAGTTCATGTATTTTAGCGAAAGCCGTCTACCTTGGTAGAAAATTTATATTCTTGGCTGAAAATTTATTTTTTTTGATTGAAAAGTGAACTATTTGGTTAAAAATTAATCTATTTTGTTGAAAACGCAATACCCCTAAGTTGTAATACATGTGGATTTTATATTCTTTTTATTAAGCATTTTTTAGCGACTCTGAATAAAATAAAGTGTTTTCTTTTCAGCAAAAACAAGAAACGCGGAGATTACAATCGCTAATCTTCTCGACGGCATAGTAACTTACACACCAGAACAATTGCCATCAACTGCTTCGGAAAGTTCACTTTCAAAGCCACAAGCACAGCCCGCAAAAAGTTTTAAAATGCCAGGAACACTTTCTTTCCATGAAAGGAAGGCAAAGATGATAGCGGAAGCTCGCGAGAAATACATAGAGAAGCACGGACTCAAAAACTGTTGATGTTCTCACAAGTATCCAATTTTAATACCATTACAATATCGCAATTGAGAACAAAAAATGTACCATAAATGTTTTGTTGTATATGTATTTACTATCGTATCGCATGAATACAGTTTTGTTTCTAAAATATGATTCACTAATCACATCCGATCCCACCCTTCGCGCTTCATTAACAAACTGTATTATATACAGGATACAGCATAATATATTATTTTTGTTACGCGTTGCACATTTGGAAGACTGTATTTGGAAGACTAAGCGCACCTTCGTGCGAAGTAATCCTAAAAGTTAGAAACTAAGATTATGTACCAACATGAACCAATGCTGCCTAAATGAAGGTATAGTCTTCCAACTTAGAATCTAACAGCTACGCTAACCATAGCATAATCATAATCCTGATCCTAATTTGCTTCTTATTCCTAAATTCAATCTCAAAGAGTTGTGAAAATGATTTGACTGTATATAATTAAAAAAAAGGTACGTTAGGTAGCATTGGTACAATTAGGTTGATTATATTACAATCGGCATTTTAATTAGATAAACTTTTTTCCTTCACTTGTACATTAACCTTATGGCACTTAATTTTAACATGCACACTGTATTTTTTCCAAGGCGAGAATCTCAACACCTTCAACTCTTGTCTCAATAAAGTTGTACATTCAAAATTGAACATCAAATTCTCCTTTTTTTTTCTTTTACCAACAAATCTTGTAAAAAGAATAGCAAAAGGCAATGAAAAATATATATAAAAAATCTATTTCAGGGAATATTCTAAAGCAACAGTTCAGGGAATATAATCACTTTTGAATGACTAGCAAGAAATAAATATTCCATTTTCTGAGTATATAATTAATAGTAGAAGAGCAGGGCGCGTTTTAATCCTAGATTTCTATATTACCGACATCGGTACCATTCAACAGCTCAAGTGGTTACTGTCCGTGCTAAGTTTCTAAAATGTTCTTGATGTCATAAAATTTTACTGTGGAATAGGTGAGTTTACCAACCGCCAGGTAACGCTAGCTTTTCTAATCAGAGTTTCGTAAAAATTCAAATTTAATAAATAAAAAATGGCTTTTTTTATACGAATTAGTAACACTTTTTAATTTATTCAAAAAAAAAGTAAAAATGTCAGTCATTGAGTTTGAAAAAACATTTAATATTTTAAGGACTGATCAGTTTTTCTTGCGTAGTAATGAATTTCACAAAGATAACATTACTGTCTACTGAAAGAACGTTTCAAAGAACAAGTTTTTTATTTCTCATATCGAAAACTAACAAATGTCATATTTTCTGCTTGAAAATTTAACTGTTCTGTAGAAACTTGGTCTTTTTGGCTTGAAAAATAAACAATTTTGTTAAATTTCATTTTTTTGACTGAAAAGTCTTTTTGGATTAGAATTCGATCATTTTGTGTTTGTTTGTGTTTTTGATTTAAAATTTGAATCTTTTTTGGTTAAGAATTCAACTACTTAGTTGAAAGTTAAAATACTTTGTTAAATATTAATTTTACTAGTTGAAGATTCTTTTTTTTGGTTGAACATTTAACTATTCTGTTGAAAATTGTTCTTTTTTCGTTAGAAATTAATTTTTTAAATTGAAAATTTAACTATTTTATTATTGGGAAAAAACTAATCTTTTTCACTTGATAATTAAATCTTGTTTCGTTGAAATACCATTATTACATTTTTTGTTGAGAATTCACCATTTTGATTGAAAATACAACTACTTAGTTGGAAATAATTGAACTACAATATTTAAAATCCATATTTTTTTGGTTGAAAATTAAATTATTGTTTTGAAAAGTCGCTTATTTTTAAATTAATTTTTTTAACTGAAATTTTCACTATTCCATTAATGGTTAAAAATTTATCTCTTTTAGTTGAAAATTCAACTATTGGTTTGAAAATTCCTTTTTTTTTGGTTGAAAAATTGACTTTTTTTTTACTTGAAAATTTATCTTTTTTAGTTAAAAATTCAATATATGGTTGGAAATTCCTATATTTTGTTGCAAACTTGTATTTTTGGAGGGAAAATTATTGTTATAGTTTGAAAGTTAATTTTTTTAACTGGAAATTTAACTTCCATTTTTGTTTAAAAATTCGTCTTGTTTTGGTAGAGGATTATTCTTCTTGTTTGAACATCCATTTTTTTGTTTGAAAGTTCATTTCTTCGGTTAAAATTTAACTTATTTTTTCAAAATTTGTTGTCTTTTTAGTTTGAAATTAATTTTTTTAACTGAAAATTTAACTATTTATTTTGGGGAATTTTTTTTAGTCGAAAATTCATGTATTTTGTTGAAAATTCTTTTTTTTTGATTGAAAATTACTTTTTTACCTGCAAATTCAACTATTTTGTTGTTGTCTGAAAATTTATCTTTTTTGGATGAAAATTTATTTCTTCAGTCGAAAATTAAACTATTTTATTGAAAATTCATTTCTTCTTTTATTTGAAAATTTAACTACCATTCTGGTCTGAAAATTTATCTTTCTTAGATGAAAATTTGTTTCTTAGGATGAAAATTAAACTATTTTGTTGAAAATTCGTTCCTCTTTTTATTTGGAAATGAACATTTTTAACTGAAAATTAATTTATTTTTTCGATAAAAATTCATTTCTATGTTTGAAAACTTAAGTATTTTCGAAAATTCGTTTTTTTTTCATTGAACAGTTTAAAAAAAACTGAAAATGTAGCTAATCCTTTTTTGGTTGAAAACTCAACTCTTTTTTTGAAAATTTGTTGTTTTTTTTTTGTTGAAAATTCAACTGTTCGGTATAAAACATAAATAAAAATATGAAGAAACGTACTTAGAACGTTCCTTCAGTAGACAATAATATTATGTTTGTGAAATTCAGAACTACGCAAGAAAAACTGACCAGTAATTAAAATATTAAATTTTTTCTTGTCAAACTGAATGACTTACACGTTTACTTTATTTTATGAATAAACTATAAACTTTTATTATTGCAGATTATTAATTTGAAGAAAAAATAAATCTTTAATTTATAAAATTTGAATTTCAAGGATATTTGAAGGGTTGCAGTACATAACTATATAACCAAAAAAATCGGAACTTTTCAGAAGAGCGAAATAACATTTTGTAAAATCGAAATCACAATTTAAAGATAAAACAAAAGTTTACTCCCGAGCTGAAGTTTTGAAAATCGTCCTTGAATAGCGATTAAAGATCAATTTTTCAATTAAAAAAAAAAATAATAAAAACTTGCTCCCGAGATATGGGAAGAAAAAAAGTTAAGTGGAAAAAACCCGTATAAAAGTGGCTTTTTGTGGAAAATGAAGATTTTAGATTGGAATTCGATTGGTTCTTTGGTACAGAAAAAAGTGGCAAATAGTTTTGTGTAAGATTTTTTCTTTGAAAAAGAATTATTTTGTTATTTTACTGCATCTAAAAAATTTTATGTAAAGTTTAGAAAAAGGTTTTAAAAAGAGGTAAGAGGTTAAGCTATTTAAGAAAAGAAGATGGGAGACAAGTACAGAAAGTCAGTTATCTGGTTTTGAATGACCAATCTTTTTATTACTATATTAAAAATGATCTTTTGAAAAAATCCTTTGAACACAAAATGTATTTGACTTTTTAAGAATTTTTTATGCAAAAAGCCCATTTTCGGATAAAAATGTTGGTTATCTAATTCTGTATGTACTGCACCCCTCCATTTATTAGTTCCATAATAAATTCATTTAAACAATTTCGCCTTAGAATAAGTCCTGCTAAGTTCTAAGAAAAATACTAAAAAAAAGAAGAAAAAAACTTTTGAATTCAGTGCTCGACGTTTCCAATACAAACGTACTTGATATCAAAGTATTCTTCCATTCCGTGACTGGAACCTTCTCTTCCCAAGCCAGATTCTTTAATGCCTCCAAAAGCAGCTTCAGCACAAGAAATTATACCTTCATTAACTCCAACCATGCCAACTTCCATTTTTCTCGCCACCCTGAAGACCTGGGAAATATCCTTCGAATAAAAATACCCAGCAAGTCCAACATTGACATCATTCGCTTCCCTCAAAGCATCATCTTCATTCTTAAATTTATGAATAACAGCAACCGGTCCGAAGATTTCCCGCTTGTAAATATCCATCTCCTTCGTAACGTCTGTCAATAATGTAGGAGCATAAAAAAGAGGCCCCAAATTCTCAAGAACTTTCCCACCGCAGTGGAGCGTCGCTCCTTTCTTAACAGCATCTTCCACGAGACCTTTCACAATCTGCAACTGATTTTCGTTAATCAGAGGCCCGTTAGTTATTCCCTCCTTGAGTCCATCCCCCAGTTTGATTTCGGAATTGATCCTCTCCAAGAATTTCCCCGTGAATTTGTCGAATACGCCTTCCTGGACGAAAAATCGATTGGACGAGACGCAAGTTTGTCCAGTGTTTCGGAATTTACTAGCCATCGCTCCAGCGACCGCCAAGTCAAGATCAGCGGAATTGAAAACGATGTAAGGGGCATTTCCACCTAACTCGAGACTCAGACGTTTCATCGTCGAGGCACATTGCTTGTACAACAATTTTCCGACCTGAGTCGACCCGGTGAATGAGAGAATCCGGACTTTCGAATTGCTGCAGATTTCTTTGCCGACTTCTACGGAGTTTGTGACGCTCGAGGTTATCACGTTGATGGTTCCGGGTGGGAAACCAGCTTTTTCAGCTAATTCTGCCATCGCTAGAGCCGAGAAAGGAGTGTCTCCTGATGGTTTGATGACACAAGTGCAACCAGCTGCCAAGGCTGGTCCAGCTTTTCGAGCTATCATCGCTTGAGGGAAATTCCAGGGTGTGATGAAACCTGCAGTGGAAAATTAACATTATTTTCTAAGCAAAACTTCCAGTTTTCTAGCCTAATGTTTTAAAGATATTAAAAATGAACTTCGATTTTTATTTAAACTATTATTATTTAGTCTATAAACTATCAAATTTCCTATTTATTGGAAATCGAAAACTGCTAGCGCTGAAAAGTTGTTACGTTTAATTACAAATAAATATTTCTAATTACTTTTTGAAATAAAAAAATGGTCCTACGGTGTCGCAATGAGGTCAAGAATTGTTTATTTGGAGAATTGAAACAATTTAATTAATATTATTAAATATTTAAATTATAATATAAATAATATAAAATAAATAATTAAATTTTATTTAATATAAAAATATTATTAAATTAATATTTAAAAAAATGTCACTTCATTAAAATTTAATACCGAATATTGTACTTAAAAAAATAATAATTTTTGTACCCACACGGAAATTTTTATACATTCTCAAAATAAAATTTTTTTTTTATCTGAATGCCACACCGTAAGGTAATTTTTGATTTAAAAAAGTCATCAGATATTTTTATTTCTAATAAAACGTAGCAACTTTTCAGGACTTTTGATTTTCAAAAATGTTGTATTTTCGACCCACCATACTTCACAGTCTTTCCCCTTTTTCTCATTTTTCCACTTACGTGTCAAAGATAAGTGTCACAAATAAAATCTCTGAAGAAAATATTTGTTCTATGATTTTAATAATCTATAATAAAATTTTTTAATAATAATAAATAATGATGTAATTTCACGTAAAAAATTTTTTTATTTAAAATTTTTTTAAATGGACAAAAACCATTATTTTAACAATATTTTTTGCAATTTATCTTTTTCTTACAATCGCTTCTCACCAATTTGTTGAAAATGGTTGAATTTGAATAAATGTTGACTTTTTTCGGGGAAAACTTTCTCTCCAACTCCACTGTTTCCAAGTTTGAAGGTAAATTTTTTTATGGCTGAAATCGTTGAAACAAGTCTTTTGAAAGAAAACTTTTTGAAACAAACCTAATTTATTAAAATTCAACCATTTTGAAAAGATGTGTAAGAAGCGACAGTAAGAAAAAATTCAATTACAAAAACTACGGTTAAAACAATAATTTTTCGTAAGTTTTTAACTTTTTTCATAATAAATAATGCTTTCTCTTTCATGAGACATGATTGATAATATTATTTCGATTCTTAAAATCAAAGAAAACTTTTGTTTCCAGAGACATGATTTTTGGCACGACACCACCTTAAATGCGAACTAAATTAATAGAGCCCGATCAGAAAATCCAAATACGTTCGGTTGAGAAGGCAACTATTACATTTGTGGTTAAAAATCGTATTATTTGGTAAAAAGTTTAATTATTTCGTTGAAAATTCCACAATTTTGTTAAAAAGTAATCCTTTTTGGTTGAAAATTAAACTGGTTTGCTGAAAATTCGGCTTCTTGAATTGAAAATTCAACTATTTTAATAGAAAACTCAACTATTTGGTTGATAATTAACTTTGTTGTTGAAAATATATATTTTTGGATAGAAAATTTAACTGTTTTGTAGAAAATCCGTCCTTTTGACTTGAAAACTCAACAATTTGGTTGAAATATTTGTTCTTTCCAGACTGAAAAATTTTTTTTGGATGAAAAATCAACTATTTTGTTTAAAATTCGTCTTTTTTGGATTACCCCAACAATTTTTTATTTAAAATCAATATATATTTTGGTTAAAATATCAACTATTATATTTCGCGTTGAGAATTAAACTTTCATCGTTGCAAATTTTATTAATTGGCTGCAAATTTAATTTTTTTGTAAAAACTCAACGTTTTTGTTAAAAATTCATCCTTTTTATTGAAATTTAACTGTTTTGTACAAAATTTGTCTTCTTGGCTTAAAAATTAATTTTAAAAATTAAAATCCGTACTTTCAGTTAAAAATTCAACTATTTGGTTTAAACTGAACTTTTTTTTTAAAAATTCATATTTTTGGGTTGAAAATTTAACTGGATTGTACAAGAGTCTTCCTTTTAAATTTTTGGTCGAATATTCATCTCCATGGTTGAAAATTTAACTTATTTGTTGAAAATTAATTTTTTAACTGCAAATTTAACTATTTTATTGGTGGTTGAAATTTTGTCTTCTTTTTCTTAAAAATTAATGTCTTTGGTTGAAAAACAATTTTTTGTAGAAAATTAATCTTCTGGGTTGAAAATTCATCTATTTTGTTGAAAATGCAATATTTTTACTTGAAATTTTACCAATTTTCAACGTTTCAAACTGAATTTAATACAGTACCAACATTAATTTGATTAAAAAGAATTTATTCCCCTTTTTCCTGAAAAATCTCCTTATTTTCCCTGTTTTTAGAGCATTTTGGCCTGGGAAGCCTGTAAATGATACAGTTGAATTTTTTTTTTCTTGTAAGTTGTGGGGGGGGGGGTCGATAAAAAAAGGTGTTTGGTCTGAAATTCGAAACATTTTAAGCCCTGACCTGCAACTCCAACGGGCTGTTTGAGCAAAAGCATTTCTCGATTGCGGATGGGTGCCTGGAGTACCTCTCCGTTGACTCGCCTTGCTTCTTCGGCATACCACTCAATAAAGGAGTTTCCGTATCGAATTTCCGCTCGGGATTCGTTCAAGGATTTCCCGTTTTCTTTTGTTAAAATGGTGGCTAAATCTTCAGAGTGTTTCACCTGAAAGGAGAAATATTTAACTACGAAATTCTTCAAAATTAAAAAAAAAACAAGAATCTAACGATCAAATTGGAATAACACAATCATAAAAGTCTCCATTGAAATTTAATAATAA